>CATIWR010559152.1:0-38603 GCA_949677035.1 Omphalea diandra | reverse complement strand
ACAATTTGCCATACAACTATACAAACACTACATATATGTTCCAATGTCCCCAAATGCAATGGTACTTCTAAATGATTATTTATCTAATGCATATGCTCATGTGATAATGCTAATGAATGTGACTAGGGATGTTACATTGAGGATGTTCAACAGGTATTAAATGTTCACCCATAATCATTAAAGTACTATTGAAGATCTTAGAAAATAGAGCATCAAGTTTGCACCTTCCTAGAAATCTAAAGTGGGCATTATTCATATTTCAATTAGGGTTGATATTAAAGCCCAGTAGGCATTGAGAATATCCAACAGCCATTAAAGTTAGTTGAATAAACAAATGAGAAAGTGAAAAGAGGCGTATCGAGATAAACTTTTCTCTAATAGCTAGTCCTGACAGGTGTTTCATTAGTACCAATGACCGTTGAAGTTGTATTTCACTTGACAACCACCCATTTTTAGGAAATTAATGATGGTTGATGACTCAACAACAGGCATGGAGAATTCCCAATGAGCGTTGAGTGTCTACATCTATAATATGTAATGACAACTTTCATTCTAAAGGCTAGTTCTTTGTTTCAACCTATAAAAGGACCCGCTCTCAACAAAAATAAGTAGAAAACCTTTCCATTAAGTGAGTATTTTATTATGAAAGCTATTTTCCAATCAAAAGAGTGAACCAAGAGCAATCTAATAATCGAGAGAAGTTCATTGTTTAAAGCTTGCAAGTGTTATCTTCGAAATAAAGTTTGAAGAATAAGTTTTCTAGATATTCTCTCAATACTCTCAACCAGATCAACCATACTTTGTGAGTGTACTTTAAAGTGTTTTATTACTTAACTTAAAGAGTTATCCTCATCTTTAAAGTTGTATTTTCTTTGAGGAAACCCTTGTTTAGGAGATTTTTAAAACATACTTTGTGAAAGGTTAAAGGTAGTACTTAAAAACTACTTTGGGATAAAGTTTTAGTAGCACTTATAGGTCTACTTGTAACAATTTGGTAGTGCCCAAAAACTACCATTGTAAAGGTGGTTGATAGCACCTTAAGCTATCTTGATGGTGAAGGCTCTAACGGAAATACTAAAGGAGAGTACGTAGGAATGTTGTGTCGAACCTCTATAAATCTAGTGTCTACATTCTTCATTCTTTTTTGCACTTAGTTTTTATTTTTAATTACTTGCCATTGCCCTATTCAATGCCCCTTCTAGGGCATCAAGGGTTAACAAATGGTATTAGAGTTAGTCTCTTCATCAAAGCTTAAGTGCTAAGAGTAAAGAACATGACAAGTTATGAAAAATCACAATCCATCCACAAGGCACCACTCTTCAAAGGAGTTGACTATGGGTACTGAAAGAATCGTATGGACATCTTTCTTAATAGTGAAACCAATGACTTATTAGACATTATTGAAGAGGGAAGAGAGGTACTAATAAAGCTAATGGGAGAAGTTATAGTACCAAAGCCTAAAAATGAATAGAGTATGCAAGAAAAAAAGACAAACTTAGAGATAGAAAAGTAATGCACCTTTTTTTTCTATGCAATCCACAAGTCTCAATATGTTAATTTGCAAATATGTACATTAGCCAAAGAAATGTGGGACACCTTGCAAACTCAGCATGAAGGAACCAGTGAAGTAAAAAAAAGAAAAAGATTCATTTATATACATACATATATGAAACCTTTGTATACCAACTTGATGAAATTATTATTGAGATGTACAATGGATTTATAAGTATTGTGGGCACTCTAAAAACCTTAGGGAAGTCTTATTCAATTAAGGACATGGTAGCAAAAATCTTAAGAACTCTTCCAATAGATAAGTGGAAAGCTAGGAAAGCAGTTATAGAGGAAGCCAACAAACTGGGGGACCTATCACTTGATGAGGTTATGGGAAAGTTGTTGGCTCATGAAATCACTCTTGAAAAGCCTACTAAAAACACAGGAGTGAGAAAGAAAAACTTGACATTGAAAGTTAAAAAGGTATGCTCCGAATCTCCATCTACTTTTTATTCACTAACTTCTTCTCCCTCCAATGATGATGAAGATAGTTGTGAAGATGAGCAGCTTGCCCTCATCACCAATCATGTAAAGAAATTTCTTTTAAATAAAAAGAGCAAAAGGGTAAGGAGACACAAGAAGAGAGGATCTAAGAGTCAACTCATCTATTATAGATGTAATGAAAAAGGGCATATTAAATTAGATTGTCCTAAGATGAAGAAGAAAAAGTTCCTTTCTAGAAAACATATCTCTAAAAAAGGAAAGGAAGTGTACAAAGCCACTTGGGATGATACTAGTGACTCTAAAACTAATGAGAATGAAACAAGAAAAGAGTTGGCTAACTTCTATCTCATGGCAACTGAAGAGCATCCAAATGAATTTTCAAGTGAACACTCATCTAGTAGTGATAGTAGCAGTGATAGTGATGGTGACAAAGAGGCAAATCCTTTTGGCTCTTACTCTAAACAAGAGTTATACTTTATGCTTACTAAATTCACTATGAAAATTGAGACTCTCAAGTCCAATACCTCATCTCTTAAAAAGAAGAACAAATCTTTAAAAGATTATGCTATGGGTCAAGAAACTCTAGTTAAGGAGGAAGAGTCTCTCATAGCTAAAAAAAACTTAAGCTTAAGGAAAGCCTCAACAAGTTCATTAAAAGAAAGGAGAAGTTAGACTCCATCCTTGAGTTTCAAAGAAGTCCATCCATTAAATATGAATTAGGTTATAATGTCACCACTTTAATGGATTCCTCCTCTTCTTAAACATTTTATGTTAAGGCCAAAAAGAATAATGCTTCTAACCATGTTATGAAGTTGAAAGTTTTCAAAAAGGGAAATGCCACTAATAATGGCTCAAGAAGGAAGTCTCAACACAATCACACACCATTGAGATCAACTCCATAAAGAGTAAATTATGCCTACATGTATCACTCTTATAAGCCTAAGAGGCATGGTATACAAAGACACAGAAATTGGCATAATTATAGATATAGACATACACAACATAAGAGAATTCTTCACATGAGAAACACTTCTAGACACATTGCTTAAAGGAGTTACAAGTCTAAGAGACATTATATGCATTCAATACCTAAAAGTAGGACGCTAACTCACTTTGATGGTGATTATTTTTATTGTGGTATATATGGTCACATTGCCTATCATTACCATTTTAAAAAGCATGATAAACAGTTGGCAAATGCTAACCCCTTAGGACCCATGAAGGTTTGGGTATCTAATATAAAACTTTCATTGTTTTACAAATGTGCTTAAAATCTCAAGTAAGAGAGCAAGAGTGGTATCTTAATAGTGGATGTTCAAAGCACATGACAAGAGAAAGGAAGTTCCTCACACAATTGGAGAAGATTAAAGGACTTGGAAGCTTATCTTTTGGAGACAATGGCAAAGCCAAAATTATTGGCATAGGTAAAGTGGGTAAGGATAATGACTTACTTATCCTTGATAAAGTACTACTTGTTGATGGACTCAAACATAATTTGCTAAGTGTAATTCAGTTAGGTGACAAAGGCCTTAGTGTTATGTTTGAGCTACAAGCATGTTATGTATCAAGGATGAGTGACAACAAATGTTCACTGATAAAAGAGTTCATAATATTTGTGTGATTGATTTAAATTCCCTTGCTAACCATAATGCAAAGTGTTTAGTCTCTATAGTGATTAAGGTAAAAGTTGGTATAAAAGGCTAGAACATGCTAACATGAAACTCCTTAATAAGCTAAAGAGAAGAAACTTGGTTGAAGGTCTACCTGAAATCAAGTTTGCAAAGGAAAAAGTTTGTGAAGCATATCAAATAGGTAAACAAATCAAATCTTCATTCAAATCCAAGAACAAGGTAAGTTCTTCTAGACCATTGTAATTGCTTCACTTGGATATATTTGGACAAATTAGAGTATCTAGCTTGGGAGGCATGTATTATGCATTTATAATAGTATATGATTACTTTAGACATACCTGGATATTATTCCTCCCTCACAAGGATTCTTATTTTGATGTTTGAAGACCTTTGCCAAGAGAATTCAAAACCAAAAGGATTTGAAAATTTATTCTATTAGAAGTGACCATAGATGAGAGTTTGAGAATGTTAAGTTTCATAGCTTTTGTGATGAGTATGGTATCTCACACAACTTCTCAACTCCAAGAACACCACAATAGAATGGTGTGGTAGAAAGGAACAATAGAACTCTTCAAGAAATAGCTAGAACAATATTGAATAAGTATAATTTTCCTACTTTTGGTTGAAACTATAAACACTTCATATTATATTTTAAATAAAGTCTTAGTGAGACCCTTGTTAAAGAAAACTCCTATGAGTTGTGGAACAATAGAAATTCTAAGATTGCATACCTTAGAGTTTTTGGTTGCAAGTGTTTTATTATAAACATTAAAGATAACCTTAGCAAATTTGACTCTAAGTCCAATGAAGGAATTTTTCGTAGATACTTTACTACTAGCAAAAGGTATAAAGTCTTCAATAAAAGAACACTTATTGTAGAAGAGTCTAAGCATGTTATATTTGATGAATCTGACCCCACTTCTTCAAGAAAAGAAGAAGATATTGATGATCTTATAGGTCCTATGAGTGAGCTAAACATTAGAGAATAAGGAAAGAATATGGATAAGCAACAAGATATGACAAATGAAGGAAATAAAGATCCACCTCATCCTACTCCTAGTGAAGAGCAAACTCAGCTAGAAAGGGACTAGATTTTAAGAAAGATCATCCAAAAGATCTTATCATTGGCGATCTATCAAGTTAGGTAACAACTAAATCATCTTTTAGAAATACATGTACTAATCTTGATTTTGTATCCTTTATATAGCCTAAGACCGTAGATAAGACCATTAACAATGAATATTAGGTTCTTGTTATGCAAGAAGAACTCAATCAATTCAAGAGGAACAACGTATGGACTTTAGTTCCTAGACCATATAATTATTCTATTATTAGAACTAAATGGGTCTTTAGAAATAAACTTGATGAACATGGAATTATTGTTAGGAACAAGGCTCAGTTAGTAGCCAAAGGCTATAACCAAGAAGAATGGATTGACTTTGATAAGACTTTGTATGTGCAGCTAGACTTAAAACTATTAGAATTCTACTTGCATTTGCACCTCACATGAATTTCAAGTTATATCATATGGATGTCAAAATTGCTTTTTTGAATGGGTACATTGATGAGGAAGTGGATGTTGAACAACCTCCTAGTTTTGAGAGCCATTTCTTTCCTAACCATTTGTTCAAACTCACCAAAGCCTTATATAGGTTAAAGTAAGCTCCAAGAGCTTGGTATGAAAGATTGAGCAACTTACTGGTAGAGAAAGGTTTCTCTAAAAGTTTGTTGGACACAACTCCCTTTTCTAAGGAAAATAATGGGGACCTATTCCTAGTGTAAATATATGTAGATGATATCATATTTAGTGTTACTAATGTTTGTTTATGTGAAAATTTCTCTAAACTAATGAAGAGTGAGTTTCAAATGAGCATGATGGGAAAACTCAAATTCTTCCTTAGATTACAAATCAAGCAAGGAAAGGAAGGAATCTCCATCAACCAAGTCAAATATACAAAGGAACTAATTAAATATTTGGCATAAAAAATAACAAACTATGAAAAACTCCTATGAGCACTAACATCAAGATAAACATGGATGAACATAGTAAGAATGTGAACCAAAAGCTATATAAAGGTATGATTGGTAGTCTACTCTACCTCACAAGCTTTAAACCCGATACTATATTCAGCGTTTGCTTGTGTGCTAGATATCAATCTAATCCTAATGAGTCTCATTTATAAGCTGTGAAACACATACTTAAATATCTTATTGATACTCTCAACTTAGGACTTTGGTATCCTAAGAGTTTTTTATTTGAATTGAATGCAGTTTCTAATGTTGATTTTGTTGTGTGTACCTTAGATAGAAAGAGCATTTCAGGCACTTGTTAATTACTTGGTCAATGCTTAGTGTCTTGGAGTAGCAAATAGCAAAACTTAGTTGATTTATCAATAGTTAAAGTTAAATATGAGGCAGTTGGGCTTTGTTGTGCACAAATCGTATGGATAAAACAACAACTTCTTAATTATAAAATGGTTGTAAATCAAGTAGCCATTAAGTGTGATAACACTAGTGCCATAAATTTGTCTAAAAATCCCATACAACATTCAAAGGAGCAAACATATAGACATTAGACATCACTTTCTTAGGGATCATGCTAATAATGGAAATACTGTGTTAGAATTTGTGATACAAACCATCAATTGGCATATATTTTTACTAAACCTCTTTGTGATAAAAGGATGCAATTCATCAAAAGAGAGCTTGATATGATTGATAGAAATACTTTCGATTATCTTTAAATAGGTTCTTCTTTTTGTCAATCTATTTATTATCATTGTTGTGTGATACTTGATCATTGTTGCTTGAATTGATCACCATTGAAGTCTTTAGATTCAATAGCTAAAGATTTTAATTGTTTATGATATTAATCAAATTGTCTATATGTTAATTGAATTCATGATTATATCATTGAGTTTGATTGATAACATTCATTAGCTAAGTTTTAAAATTGTTTTTGAACTAAGTGTTGTTTGAAAAACATGGCCAATGACCATTGCATTTCTCCCAATGATCATTGTTTTACTTGTGAGTTCCTTATTTTGATCTATTGATCTCCACAATCATTGCGAATCTCCAATGACCATTGTGTTACTTGTGAGTTCCTTATTTTAATCTGCTGGTCTTCACGATCATTGTGAATCTCCAACGATCGTTGTTTATCACCCAATGGACATTATTTTGATCTGTTGATCTTTATGATCATTGTGAATCTCCAATGACCATTGTTCATCACCCAATAGCCATTGCGAACCACTCATCGTCGTTGGTTGAAGAAAACTTGCAAGAGCAAGCTAACAGTCATGCCCATCAGCTATTGCCAAACTCGCAATAGTCGTCGAGCACTTCTAATGGTCATTTAAAAAAAAAAGAGGTTGTTGAACTTCTATTTAAATCCCCTCTAACCCTAAAATCATTTTACTTTCTACTTTGCTTTGCTTTCTACTCATTTCTCTCAATTTTTGTTATAAATATCTACATATTTCCTTACATCAAACACTCATTCACACAATCAAATGGCACCTAAACCAAACTCTTTCAAAAGATATAAGCAACCTATCAAGAAGAACCCTCAACCTTCCTTTACTTAAAGCTTCAAAACTGAAAATAATCTAGCTTTAATGTTGGCTTGACAAAATAAATAAGTTGCATAAACTTCAACCTTAGACTTACAGTAGAAAAAATGAAATCTAAAACTAGCCAAGATTCAAAGGGGAAACGAAGACCACCAAAATAGAGCACACTCCTCTACCCTCAACTCCTTTTTTGGTTAAGCAATTTCATCTCAAAAGTGAAAAGGAAATTGAATTAACTCTAAAATTGCTGAAGAGACGTCTTGGAGGTGGGAAATTCTTGGAGTGGAATGACCTATAAAGGTATGGATTGGTATAATTGAAGAGTTAATAGTCAGGATTGGATGTGAGTTGTTTTGCCATCATAGAGTACCTTCTTACTTGGAGCTGACAGTGGAGTTCTTAACAACCTTGGAAGTGTTAGGCAGTGATTATGAAGTATATGCTCAAGAAGGCACAATAAAGTTTAGGCTATTTGGGAAGAAGTCCACACTAAGACTAAATGACTTGGCTAGGTGTTTTGATGCATCCAACAAAGGTCTCACAGAACCTCCTCTAACCTTCAAAGTTGATGTCAACTAGTTTTGGAAGTTGATCACAGATGGAAGAAGCAACTACAACAAGACTCTTAAGGTCAAAAGTCAAGCCTTAAGGATTGCCTACTGGTTCATCACTTGGAACATCAATGAAAGAGGCCAATCTAATGGAAACTACACCATAACAGATCTCTTCTATCTTTGGTGCATAAAGAACAAACAAAGGGTGTACACTCCTTTGCAACTAGTCGGCTACTACATTCTTAATTTTATCGACTCAATTAGTTTAGTTTAACAAGATATTATTTTAACAAATTAAGAAAAATGTATCAAAATACTTAACAATGTATTTGAATAATAAAAATATTATAATATGATAAAATAATGGATAGATATTTTAACATTTAAATTTTGAGTAAAAGAATGTTGTTTTTAAAAATTTGTTATTCTTTATCAAACAACATAGTTTTATGTCAATTTTGTCCAATTCATCAATTTTCTTATGTTAACTGATTTTGATCAATTTTTTAATTACTTAATTTTTAACTCCTAATCAAATTAAATCATTGACAAATTTTTTATTTTACTAATTCGAACAATCAATTCAGTCTAATTCTAAAAACACTGCCTTGTGCTATATTTTAAATGTTGATTAGATCGACTGCTTTCTTATTTGAGCTCGTTATATTCTTATTTGTACCTAGTCTTTTTGTATTTTTTTTTTATCTTCTCCTAGGTTTTTGAATGTTATGTCGGGCTTGTTGATCAAGGATAAGAATGGCATAATCATATTAAGTTTTCCTAATATATTGATAATGTTTTGATTGGTTGTCAAAAAAACACACATACATTAAAAACTCAATTAACAAACTTGAAAATCATAAAGATTTGTAGTAGGAATTGTAATAGAGCAAGAGTAAGGTAGGGAGCCATCCCCATCTGCGCCCATCCCTTTCTGAACAAGGGAAATTCTCTTTGTTTTGCCTTTGTGGAACTGTAGAGAATCTCAATACTAATTTTTTTTGTTTTTAAATTATTTTTAAATTTTTAATTATATTAAATTATAAAATAAAATATGTTGCATTACTTATTCTCTCCCCTAATTTGAAAGTGTGGTAAACTATATAAATTCATGTGGAATCACCGTTGCTTGTTATTTTCTTTGTTGTTTAGTATTCCAACAATCACAACAAAGTAGTTTAATTCATAACATGTATTATAAATTTTTAGAGACATGTATGTCTATTTGACTCAAACTATAGATTTCATTTATAAGTCATAATATAGCTAAAAATATTCATAAAGGTAAACATTGTTAGTTCTCAGCTCAAAGTCGATTAATTCACTTTGGATGGTACAGACTCATTAACATTCTTTTCGTTTATTGATTTTCTAGTCTTTTCTGACTCGAAAAATGGTTAAAAGGAATAAAGGGAGCACAGGAATCTCGAGGAGAAAGCTAAGGATCATGTTTAGTTGATAAAGTATTAACGATTTATCCTTTTAAACATTTAGACCTAATGGAAGTGATGTCTAGTGTCTAGAATTTGAAGTATGGTGTTGAATCATTGACATGGACTAATGATCTATTTTTATTTCAGTTTTCACAATCTAAAGATCCTTGACATGTGCTACAACACGAGCCCTGGCATTTTGATAAATTTACTTTATTTCAAGACCTCTCAGTCAATAAGGTTCAAATAGACATTCAACTTACTAAGGCTACTCTTTAGTGTGTGTTTATAATCTTTCATCTAAACTCATTAATCTACGCACTTTCACCCATATTGGGAATAATTTGCAGGTTTAGAAAGTGAAGAAGTTCTTTGTTAGGCTAAATTCTTATGCTTCAGGGCAAGGCTTGATGTTGCTAAATCTCTTTTATTCAATATTAATTTTTAATACACGTGATTAAAATAATTATTAGACATATAAATTAGTCAATTTTTTCCATTTTATATTCATATAAATAAAGATAGTAAATTATGTAAAGTTATCAATAATTAATTTTTTTAAAATACATATAAAATAAAATTTTTAATAAATATACTTTTTATTAAGAAGAGAATAAAAAATAAATTTAAGATAAAATTATGAAAAACTAAATTTGAAACTAATAAGAGTAATACAAAATTAATTAAAAAAAAAAAAGCTTAACAAAATAACATTAATAAATAAAGAAGATATTTTCATCACTCATCACCAATATACATATTCACTATAACAATTAAAATTTTAAAATAAAATTACAATAATATTTCTATTTATAAATATATTTTAAAGAAATTATATAATAAAATTTTACCTCTATAAGACAAACACTTTTTTGTAAACTATATTTTTAGTATAAATTTGTTTATATTTTTGTTATTTTTGGAGATTATGTAAGAATTTTTATGATAGATATTTAAATCTTTTTGGATAATACTATATATAACTACTATGTGAAAAAATATTTTATGGTAAATGAACTTTACCATTTGGTATTATCAAATCTTGAGTTTTATTGATAGTTATGGCAAAACAAATATGTACTGCAAATTATTTTTAAAAAAATTAAAAATACATTCTTTTTTAGTTGAAGAGAAAAATTCTTTTGTCATTCGCTTGTTGCCTCATAGTTATTTTAGTATATATGATATTTCTCTACAAATTCTTATAAACTATTTTACCATTATACAAGTCACGTGATAGACTCAAATTTAAATTATATCTTTTTAATTTTTTTAACTATTTAGAAAATAAAGTAACACTAACTTAAGTATATAAAAATCTTTATCCATTATTCTAGTTATTTCAAATAATTACACATTTAAAATATTAAAATAATATATATTATTTCAATTATTTCAAATATTCATAAATTTTAAAGATTGAAATAATAATTAATTCTACAAAAAAATATTATTTATCAATTAAAATTTATAACTTAAAATTATTACTGTCAATTTTAAAAAAAAAATTATATACCTTTTTATATCTAGAAAAGTTTTCTTTAAATAACCATTTTAATAAATAATATAGTATATATTTCAAATATCATAAATTTTAAAATTGAAATAACAATTAATTTTATAAAGAAAGATTATCTATCCAATTAAAATTTATAACATAAAGTTACTATTGTCAATTTTTTTAAAAAAACTACATGCATTTATATCCAAAAATTTTTTTCCTAGTTAACCATTTTTGTATATAGTATAGATATAGATAAATAAATTATATTTATCTTAATTTTTAAATATTTAAAAAATAAAATAATAAAAACTTAAAATATAAATATCTTTATTCATTATTTTAGTTATTTTAAATAATAACAACTTTCAACATTGAACTAATAATTACTTTTATAAAGAAATATTATTCATCCAATTAAAATTTACAATTTGAGATTATTATTATCAATTTAAAAAAATTCTATATACTTTTATATTCAAAAAATTTTTCCTAATTAGCCAATTTTATATATAGTATAAATAGATAAATTATATTTATCTTAATTCTTTAAATATTTAGAAAATAAAATAATACTAATTGAAAAATATAAATACTTTATCCATTATTTTAATTATTTTAAATAATTATAAATTTTAAAAATTAAACTAATAATTAGTTTTATAAAAAAACTAATTAAAATTTATAATTTAAGGTTACTATTGTCAATTTCAAAATTATAAATTATGTCTAAAAAGTTTTCCCTAATTAGTCACTTTTATATATAGCATAGATTATTTTAGTTATTTTAAATAATCATAAATTTTAAAAATCAAACTAATAATTAGTTTTATAAAAAAAAATATTATCCATCCAATTAGAATTTATAATTTAAGGTTGCTATTATCAATTTCAAAATTTTATAATTTAAGTCCATGACGGACAATGACATGTGGGATCTTGTCCCATTGCCAGAAGGTGTGAAACCCATTGTTTGCAAATGGATATTTAAAATCAAGAGGGATTCAAAAGGCAATGTGGAGAGATACAAAGCTCATCTTGTTGCAAAAGGCTTCACAAAAAAAGGAAGGCATCGATTATAAAAAGAATTTCACTCCAATTTCTTCGAAAGACTCTTTCAGGATCATAAAGGCCTTAATGGCACATTTCAATCTTGAATTACGCTAGATGGATGTAAAAATAACATTTCTAAATAGTGACATTGATGAAACAATTTATATGGTGCAACCAGAAAACTTTTTATCAGGAGATCCAAAAAAATATGGTTCGCAAAGTCAAGAAATCCATCTATAGGCTCAAGCAAGCATCTCGATAATGGTATTTCAAATTTCATAAAGTGATTATCTCTAGTTTTGAGATGAACTCAATTGATGACTGTGTACATCATAAGTTTTGTGGGAGTAAGCATACTTTTATGGTTTTATATGTTGATGACATTTTGCTTGCTAGCCACAATATAGGTTTATTGCATGAAACCAAGAGTTTTCTAGCTAAGAATTTTGAGATGAAAGATCTTGGTGATGCATCTTTTGTGTTAGGAATTCATATATACCAGAATCGCTCTCTAGGTGTCCTTGGATTATCATAAAAGGGATATATCGAAGAGGTTCTTAAAAGATATGGCATGCAAAATTGCAAACCAAGTGATACCCTTGTGGCTAAGGGAGACAAATTTAGTCTCAATCAGTACCCTAAGAATGATTTTGAGAAAAAGAAAATGGAGAAGATTTTTAATGCATCTGCAGTAGGGAGTTTGATGTATGCTCAGGTTTGTATGCGTCTGGATATTACGTATGTCACTGAGATGTTGGGCAGATATTTAAGCAATCCAGGAATAGACCATTAGAAACAAGTCAAATGGGTCGTGCGATACTTACAAAGAACAAAAGACTATATGCTCAGATATTGGAGATCGGATCAACTATAGATCATTAGGTTTTTTTACTCCTATTTTGTTGGATGCCAATATAGTATTAAATCTATTTTGGGCTATATCTATTTACTAGCTGCAAGTGCCATTTTTTGAAAAAGTGCTAAACAGTCTCTCATAGTCTTTTTTACCATGGCAACTGAGTTTAGCATGTTATAAGGGGTCCAATCATGAAATATGGCTACGAAACTTCATCATGGGACTACACACAGTGGATGGCATTGAAAGGCCACTAAAGTTATTTTGTGACAATAAGTCAGTAGTTTTGTATTCCAATA
Source organism: Omphalea diandra (assembly GCA_949677035.1). Lineage (NCBI taxonomy): Eukaryota > Viridiplantae > Streptophyta > Magnoliopsida > Malpighiales > Euphorbiaceae > Omphalea > Omphalea diandra. Next base: position 25,703 of record CATIWR010559152.1, on the reverse strand, counting down.
ACAATAAGAGCTCGACAAAGTAAAAAACACATAGACATCAAGTTCCTAATTGTTAAAGAAAGAGTTCATTGTAGACAGTTGTCTATTGAGCACATTGGCATAAACTCCATGATTATGGATTCACTTACTAAGGGATTATGACCCAAGATGTTTCATGAGCATATAGCTTGTATGGGTGTCAAGATATTTGAGGATATTTAGTTTTATTGGGAGTTTGTAATTTTTTATGCTTTTGATATAAACATTTATAATCATTTCAGTTTAAGAATATTTTTAAGGTTATTTTATGCAAAAATAAAATTTTGGTTCATTTTTCACGATGATTTGGTGTGGTTTGATCTCACTAAAATTTAAGATGGGCCAATTGGGTGTAGGCATATTTAGATCACATTGCACAAAATTTTCATGCTATACATCCATGTCATTCAATTGTATTGATAATTGAGACCATTGATAGGTCGAGTTATGATAAATGTAATGAAATCCACTTTGATCCTATATTAATATGATTGATGGATCGATTGTTATAGATACATTTTGGTAATGACAACAAAGTTGAGATCATACGATTATTTTGTAATACATAATTATAAGGTAATACATATAACACAAGTGGGAGATTGTTGGATCATAAATACAACGTTAGGTTTATATGTGAATAATCATGTATTATAGACTGTCAAATAATATTAAGCCCTATTAAAAGGTGATCTAATAAAGTTTGGTATATGTATGTATCTAATAGGGTGTGAGCCTTTAATGTGTAGAAACCTAGGGATATTTCTATTTTGTGATGGGTAAAATAGGAATACAAGGATACTATATATGTGTGGTTATGGTCTCTAGATTGTACGTACATTCTATTTATTCTTTTGGCATCCCATCACCTAAAAAAAACTTAAAGAGCTCTCTCTTGGGTAGAGTACGCATTAATCTGGAAGGTCAATTGCACTACTTTAACAAAACTATTAATTAATATGGATTCTAGTACGCTTTTGTTTAACCATTTGTTTATATTTTTTGATAATTTAACATGAGCCTTTGGGATTTATATAATGATTTTTATAAAATGGTTTCTTCTAACAATAACAACACAGTCCTAATCTTCCATTCGAATGAATTCTTTTATGGGATTAACAAGGAACCTACATAAATGAATAGCCAACGTTGCTTACAACTGGGATTGCACTTATTGACTTTCATTTAAATATATGTTAAGAGTTGTGAGGAAAAAAAATAAATTACACACATCTCAATTTGTAACATATTAATTTTTTTCCCTTGCTTCTTCTAGGATGGCTTTTCTTCAATTGGGCTACTTTGTTAAATATTGATATGTGCATGCATCCTTGCAGCTTTCAGGAGAGCAACCCAAGTTGGACCCATATGAAAGCAGATTTTGTAGTAGTTTGGGTTGAGCTGAGCAACTGAGGATTCCCATGGCTATGGCCTTCCCCAACCTCAATGGACACAAAAACAAGAAGCATGACAATAAGGATTATTATTGTGCACACTTTACGTGGTCCCATTCTTCTCGTTTGGTTCCAATTAAGAAGATGGGATACTTGTTGTTGTTATTGGTCTAATAATAAGGAGGACTATTTAAAGGGTTGGGTTTTATAGGATTCAATTGGTTTTATAGATTTCATTTGGTAAAATATTTTCTATTATTGGTGTTGGTAGTTTAGAGGTAAATTAGGACAAATCAATGGTTATGATAAAATGCATATCATGTTAGTCACAGCCTCCAACTAATACATATCTAACTCTAAAATCATGATGAAATAATTTATTTATTTTTGGTTAATTTAGCTGTTATGCCTTTTCTTTATGAGTTCAAAAGTCTTAAGCTACAAAATGGGCGTAATTCATCCACCTCCTCTAATTTCACTATATATCAAAATTACATTTTGTTCTATTTCAATAAATTGTACTGGTCTAAATCATTTTTTTAGTTGTTCGTTCTTTCTCATTCTATAGGATTCATTCGTTCAAATTACAAAATTAGAAACAAAATTAGAAAAGAAATTGTGTGAAATTAGAAAGAAAATCAATATTTATCTTAGCATATAGTTTTTTAGAATTAGAATAGATTTTTATTATTTTTTTACAATATTAAATATAAAATTTTCATACTATTGTATATTAAATATAAAATAAGTAATACACTATAGTTAAAAATAAAAATATTACGTTATTTTTATTTTTAATGAAAGATTTTAATAAAATTTTTTTTTATTATATTATTATTACTTAAATTTTAATTTTCTTTTATTTTAATATCAAAGTAAATAATTTACTTATATATTTAATTTTGATATGATATATGTCATATGTCAATATTCATTAAATTGATCAAACAATACATATTTGACTTGATTCTCATGGAAATGGAAATCCTATTTCTTAAAGAGAAGGAGAAATAGATGATTCCTCCATTTGAAAAACTCATATTCTAATTTTGATTTTGATATATTGTATTCTAATTTTGATTTTGATATATTGTGCATGATAATTAAGTTGTGCTAAAAGGGACGACGACCCCACTGATCATCTCTGAAGTGGCGGCTAATGGCCATGGACCACCATTGAAGGCTTATGATATTATTTATAAATCATGTAATTTTGAGATGTTGAAATCATATGATTTTTGTTTCGTTTTCCCTATTTACTGGTTTAATTTGACTAATTGGTCTTGACAAATTACTCCTGATTTTTATCACTTTTCAGTTAATTCTCAATTCTCTAATTGTGATGATTTAATTTATATGTTTTTTCAAATGTTAAAATTAGACAATTTCTCTCTTTTTTAAAACAAAAAAAAAATCTCATTTGTAAATTTGTTTTTGATGGAGTTGTGTTAGCTTATTACAAAGACCAGAGAGAAACAATGGTGTGATGAAAGCTACAAAAATAACTTACCAATAGCGTGCTCAAACCCAGGATAGACAAGATCTATCTAATGAGGTTAATAAATCCCTATAGCCAACTCTAGTAAGTTCCCCCTATATGTTTTCTCCATTAATTTTCATCCCTAATGTTGAGATATAGTTTAACATATATGTGTTTTTAACACTAATGTTTAGGTGCCTATTAGGTTGTTAAGAGTGAAAGAATTGAATTTTATTTGTGTTTTGAACTTGTCAATGTTTGCTTGGTGTTCGAGTTTAGACTTTGACTTGTACTTAAGGGCATTGAGAGAGGGACTATTTTTAGTTTGAAAGAAATGGTGATGCTTTTGTGTATGATTTTGTGATGTTTAGAGAATTCTTTAGTTTGTTCATGATGGTATGATAGGAAGATGTTATGAGACGATTGTTGTTCCTTTTTTTTTTTTTTTGTGCTTTTAGTGTTCATTTAAATATGCAATTTTTATTTGTTATGGTTTGATGTTGACTTATGACCATAATGAACTTTTATGGGATATGTTAGCAATTTGGATGGTTTATGTTTGTCTCACAAGTATGAATTTGAAGTCTAAAAAAATGTATTAGTCATCGATTTTTGTGGATATATTTAAGTTGATTTATGTTTGTTGTGTAGTGTTTCAGTTCCCCTTAGTTTTTACGGCTTCCAACATTACCATTCAATATTAGGTTAATTGATTCTCATTCCACTCATCATACTCCCTATAATAAGGGCTCTTATGTAAGTTGTAGCAATTTAGTCTTCCTTAGTTCTTTTTATATTAATTATTTAGTTGATAAGACGATGTGCATAGCTTGATTTTATTAGATGATAATTGGTGTAGGAGGATACATCAATGGTGGAGTCGACAATGTTATTTGTTTCAGGAGTGACCATGCTTTTACACACATCTTTTGGATCAAGGTTACTCTATATACAAGGCCTCTTATTTGTTTTCCTTGTTCTACCATGGGTAATAATAAATTGCTCAGAGTTCTAAGCACTAAGTGGAAATATATGTTCCTTTTTCTCAAGCTTTAATTTTGTTAAAATATACAAGTTAGTGATTGTGTTTTTGTGTTGGTCACATGTGTTAGGCTTAATTTGTTAATAGTTATTTGATGAATTTTGAGCTTGATTTGCTGTAAATCTATTATGAAATTAACTTATTTTGAGTGCATTAATTTTATTTCTCATATTTGAATCCTTATAGGTGTTTTAGCAAGTTTAGAGTGAAATTGAACCAAAACAGGCAAGCTAGCAACTTTATGGACCAAGTTCAATAGTTGAATGTGTGAAAAGTGATTGTTCTTTGTCATGGCTGCAACTAAAGCCATAAGCTATCACTTCCTTGGCCAAAGCTTGTTATCATACCTACGACAAAAGTCACAGGTTGTTATACGTACGTGTCTGATCCTATGTTTTAGCCTCCATTGTAGCTCTTTTAAAGGAACATAAAAAGCAAACACTTAGGGTTTTTCATAAAGAGGAGAGGAATGAAAATAGACCATCTAAACACTCAAAAGAGGCATTTTAAAGACAAAAAACAAGAGTAAACAAGCTTCAACTCAATGTTAAGTGTAAGAATTCAAGAGATCACTTGAGCAAGATAGAAGGACTGGAGGAGATTCATCAAGCTAGTATGGAGATTTTATCTTTCCTTCTCTTTGTTCTTTTTTTTTTTTTTTTTGGTCAAAAATGATGTTTTTCCTTTTAGATTCATATTATTTTCTTAGTATGTTAGGCTAGATTTTTTATGTAGGACTAGAGATGGTAGTTTCTGAGTCAACTCAAACACACTCAAAAAAAGGCAACCCAAACCTGACCATGACCCGGAGCAAATATGAAATGACTCAAAAAATTTTGGATATGGTAAGGGTCAACCCAACGGATTGTGTCAAAACTGACCTGAATAGGCTAACACATTATCCAAACAATTGATTCAATAATAATATAAAAAAAGAAAAATTTTATTACTTATAAAAGGTAGAATAATTAAAATAAAAAAATAAATTTATTTCAAAAAATATTTAGATTATTTAATTAAATTTAAATTTAACTTTGATCTTTTTATTTAAAATATAATGAAATTTTTATACTTTAATAAATTTATTAATTTTGTTGTGATTTTTATGTCTAAATTATAATTTATTATTTATTATGATAAATTATTTATTAAGAATAAAAATTATTTATTGTGATAAAATAATTTTATCAAAATTTTTAAATTAGTTAATAGAGTGACATATATTATTATGACAACATTATTTCTTCATATATATAATTTAGTAGGCACTATATTGTGATAAAATATTATAATGAAAGAGTATATGTCATAATTTATTTTATATGTTCATTTATTATAACAAAAATTTTTGAGTTATAATTTTGTGGGCTTAATGATTAAGAAAACTCAAACATTTTTGTAAATTTTCAATTGTATCTAAAGTTTATAACTAAGTTAATTACAACATAATTTTATGAATTGAGTTTCATTATACCCCAAGTCAAAATCAATGTTTAATTAAAGTGTATATTTATATTAAGTTAACCCTTATATTTTTTCAATTAGTTGAATCAAATTCAAAATTAAGTTTAAATCTTACTAAAATAATATAATTATTTTTACTCAATTGTTATATTAAATATTTTTTTCACAAAAAATATCAAAATTATAATTTTATTTTAGTTGATAAATAAAAAAAAATTTATACTAATTTTATGCTTTAAAATTATAATAAATTAATAAATACTTAATTTTTAATTTAAGGATAATTTTTTTGAGAATGTTCATATTCATATCATGTAATTGATTTTTTTAAACATTTCTTAAAAATTTTATTTTAAATGGTTTAAATAATTTATTATTCAAAATATATAAATTAATTTTTTAAGGAGAGAATGAAAAAAAATTAAATGATACATTGAGAAATTTATAAATTATAAATTTAAATATAAAAATATTTATATTTTTTAATTTTAAATATAAATTTATCGAATAAAGTATATAATAAATTTAATTAATTAAAAATTGAGATTAAATTGAATAAAAATAAAAGTATCATCTCAATTAAACTCATATAATTTTTTTTAAAATATTTTTTAAAGCTTTTTAAAATGATTTAAATAATTTATTATTTAAAATATATGTTGGACTATGATAATTAATCCTAGGTTTAGAATCTCTTTTGATCTTGACAAAGTAGATTGATCATCACTAATATTTCAAGTAAGTGTTGTTTTTGCAGATTTGTATCAATCTCTCAAAGAAGAAATGAAAGGAGTTGAGAAACTCCAAGTGACATGTAAATCGCGACCGAAATCTAGGATTAGCGACCGCGACTCATGTTAAGACATGTCGAAACTCAAGCAGGCGAAATCGCAGAGCCATTCTCGGCCGCGACCCTTGGAAAGGAAGAAGCCAAAATGACAGACGAATTCGCGGTGCAAGTCACGCCTTCGTCGCGACCACAAATTTCAAAGTGACTTAAGAGGGAAGCAGTCCACAACCACAGCTTGACAAGTGTCCCAGAAGACTGTTGGAAGTCAAAAATCGCGGAGACATCTTGTTGGTAGCAACCGCGATCCGAGTGGAAGAAAGTTAACCACTTTGGCAGAAGGATTCGCGTCCTCTGTCGCGTCCTGCCCAAGAAAACTCGCAACCACGACTTCTGAAAGTAGGTAAAAGACAACGGTTATATTTTTCTGGAGAACTAATAAGAATCTGCCACGTGGACTAGTCGTTAGACACAAACGCGGTTTCCCTTAAAGAATTTGGATTTTACGGCCGCAAACGGCAGTAGCGACCGCGATTTCATCCTGACAAGCATTTAATGCAAAATCTGTCAAGCATGTCTCAAAGATTTGATGAGCTATGATCTGCAGCGTCTCTTTGGTGAAGTTTGGCTATAAATACTCCACCAAACAGCCATGAACAAGGCTGCTAAGGAATTTATTACAAGTGATTAAAGCTCTCAATCTTTGCTACTCATTTTCTTCATCTTCTTTATGTAATTATAAGTGTTAGGTGTGAGCATTAAACACCAAGTAGTGAGGTTTTGTGTTAGCCTATAAAAACACTTTTAGAAAGGTTTAAGTGTGAGTCTAGTGAAACACTTGAGTGAGGTTTTGTGTTAGCCTAGAAAATACTTTGTTGTAAGGTTGTGTGTTAGCCATCAAAACACAAGTTGTATAAGTTGGGTGTCAGCTTGAAAACACCATTGAGATAGCGAAATACCCAATTGAGTGATTGGGGAGTGGATGTAGGGTCAATTTTGCCCAAACCACTATAAATTGTTTGTGTCTCTATTATTCTATCTTCTCTCCTTTATCTTTGTTTTAAAATTTTTATCCACCAATTCAACCCCCTTTCTTGGTGCCTAGGGACAACAATATAAAAAATAAATTTTTAAGGAGAGATTGAGTGAAAAAATTTTTAAATATGATATTAAGAGATTTTATGAATTATTAATTTAAAATTTAGAAATTTATAGATTTAAATATAAAATTAAAAATTTACATATAAAAGTATATAATAAATTTATTTAACCAAAAAATGGATTAAATTAAATGTAAAATAAAAGAATCGCCTTTGTTAAGTTCATGTAAATAATTTTTCAAATATTTTTTAAAAATTTTATTTATTAGTTTAAATAATTATTATTTAAAATATAATAATTAATTTTTTAAAAAGAGATTAAGATATTTTATGAACTACAAATTACAAATTTTATTTTTTAAATTAAATACAAAATAAAAAGTCAACATCAAAAATACAAAATAAATTTAGTTAAATAAGATTAAATTGAATAAAAAATAAAAATATCATCTTAATTAAACTCATGTGATTGATTTTTTAAATATTTATTAGAAGTTTTTATTTGAATAGTTTAAAATTTTATTGTTTAAAATATAAAATTAATATTTTTAAGAAGATTGAGAGAAGTTTTTTTAAAAAAAAATAGAGATTAAGCAATTTTATGAATTATAAATTTTAACTTTAAAAATAAAATTAAAATTCATTAGACAAAAGTATAAAATAAATATAATTAAGTAAAAATAAAATTGAATAAAAATAAAAGAAGAATATTAATAAAGTTGTAAACTTAATTTAAAATTTAATTGAACTAATTAAAAATTATAAGGGTCAACTGAATCTAAATGCATTCTACTAAATTTTGTTTTTGACTTGATGTATAATTAAAATTAATTTGTCAAATTACAATGTAATTGACTCAATTAGAAGTTTTGAATATAATATAAAATCGCATAAATATTTAAATTTTTGATTAATTAAGCTAAATTTTTATCACAATTTTCAAATGATTTAAAATGTAAAAGAAATTCATCACAATTTTACTTATTTTTTTGTAATAATTAAAAAAAATGATTTTTATCACGATAAAATCACATATTAAGACAAATGTAATTTTATCACACAAATTTTTATCATAATACATAAAAATTTTTATAATGAATGATTTTCTATTCTTTAGCATTATATGTTTGTTTGCAAATTAATTTAAATTATGATATATGACTTGAATATAATTTTATGTGGACTTAATTCAATTGTTTTGATTATATATAGTCATTTACTTTAAAAAATATAAGTTATATTTAATTTATTAAGCATTTAAATAAAAAAGAAAATTTTAATCAATTTTTATTTTATGTAAAATCTATCTTACTAAAAATAATTTTGTAAGATAAAATTATTATTTTTCTCAAGAAATTATGAAAAAAATATTGTATAAATGATAAAAAAAAATTCAAATGAACATTTTAAAATTGAATAATAAATGACTCAACCCAGTCCAACCTGACCCGAAAACGCATCGACTCTGAAATGACCCGACTCAAAATAACTCAAACCGACCCATTTGCCACCTCTATCTAGGACCTTGATGTATTTGTAGAAGAGATTAATTTATGATTTTAATAACTATATTAGGATTTTAATCTTTTGTAAGTAAATGATTCTTGAACCTGATGCTTGTAATTACTTGTAAGGATGAGCATGAGACTTGGAGATTTCCGAATTAAAACTGAATAATCGAATTAGACCAAATCGAAATTGAAAATTCTCGATATGAATAGTAAAATATTATAACTGAATCATACTATTTTTTTTAAACGAGACGGTATCGGGGATTTTATATTTTTCAAACTGCGAATTAAACTAAACCGTGTTATAAATATCTCATACCAAAAATATCGAGCTGTAGTTTTATATATACATACATTAAAAAAATTAATTTTGTTGGACTCAATTGGTCAAACCTAAGTCAAACCTCTCTTTTGATCTTGACAATATAAATTGAAATACTCTAATCATCCTCTCTAAGTGTTGTTATTGCAAAAATAAAGTTAGCATGTCATTAGAAGTTAGATGGAGAAAAAAATCAAAATTGGATCTTATGTTGTGACCGCTACCTTGACAAAACTTGGAACAAATTTAGACAGTCTTATTCGTAGTCTGCTTCACAGTATCAGTCACATTTGCAATACTAAAATCTTCAACGGTGAACTCTTGAGAACCAATCAGAGAATGCCACATGCTAAGGAGCCATTTGAAAAGTTTAAGTGTCACAACCATTACAACATTGTCAAGACCGCAACTCACCTTTAACTCAAATCTCAAATTTCTCAAGCTTATTCACGTTCCATGGCCACGACAAATTCTCTAGTGAAACTTGAATCGCACCCGTGACTAAGGTTTTGCATCCAAGATAGTTGAGCCACAAAGGAGGGTCCCAACAGCTAATTTTATGAGGAACTAATGTCATGTTGTCATGTGTACTACCCGTTAGACATAAATTGATCATCTTAACCACAACTAAGTAAAATCCAGAATGAAACTTGAGTCGCGACTGCGACATACTTGTCTCGACTACTACTTTTATCTGATAAGCATTAAATGCAATATTTTGCGATATAAACAAGGTGGGATTAACGTCCTTACCCATATGCAACCATAAGTCTCAAACTTTTAATTCAAGGATCAAGAACAAGATAAATCCTTAAATCTAAACTAGATCTTTAGAAAACTTATTTCTAGCAACTTATGAATAAGATTTAAAGTTTTGTCAATCTCAACCCTAAATTGACTAAGTAATTTAGAACCTAGATCAAACAAGTTGTAAAATTATCAAGCTCACTCTACAATCTCACCAAGTCCTTTCAAGAACTCAAAAAGAGAAGAAAATCTCACCAAAAAACTTGTAAATTAATAATAAACTATAAACAAACTCATTTTTTGGGCCTTTTACAGGCTTACAAGGCTTAAACTAATACAAATTCTAATAAAATATGGAAAGAATCTTCCTAAAATATTCCTAAAATCAATCGAACTTATATTCCATCCTAAATACTAGTTTTCTTCCTAAAAGTCACTAATTAATCTTTTCCTAATGAAATAAGAAAGATATTAAAGTCTTATGATTAGCTAATGAAGAATTTGAAGTTACAAAAATTGGATTAAAAAATTGCTTGAAACTGCACGACCATGTGCATGGCTCTGTTGTCACATTCTGCCGAAGGATCATGAAGACATACGACTATGTTGTGACCTTCTGCCAAAATTGGGAATTTGCTCTAGTTGATGCATGGTTGTGCTTCAACTTTCTACCTCCATTTCTTCCTTCATGAATTCGAACATCATTAAATCAAGCTAAGCACTCATTTTTAAGACTCTATGTTCCCATCCTTTTGCATTTGGTCTTCACATAATCCATTATCTTTTTTAACCTATCTTTTTGTAATTTTCCCTGCATGAAAGCTCTAAGTGCATCTTTAAACTTTGAGCCTTCCTCTTATGACTAGACCTTGAAGTTGAATTGGATCCTTTGCATCCTTGCCTAGGCTGTTTGCATCATTTTGTCACCAACTTTGAAGATTATGAGCGAGTTTTGTCTCTAACATCTTTTTGGTGAGAGTAATCTATAAATACTCCACCAAATGGGCATAAATGTAATAGAATAACATTTACTAAGGCAAAACTCTTGCAAATTTGTTTCTCAACTTTCATTCTCTTAATTACTCTTTGTTATTGAGTTGTAAAAAATTTGGTGCGAGCTTTAAACACTTTTTGGGACTAGGTTTGAGAGTGAACCAATAGAAAACTCTTGTATAAGTTTGAGCGTTAGCCTTGGGAAACACTTGTAAAGTTGTGTGTGAACCTTTGCATAACACAAGTTGTAAAGTTAGGTGTGATCTTTCAAAACACCATTTAGTATTAGTGGAACACCCAATTACAAGAATTGGAGCGTAGATGTAGAGTTGGTTGATACACAAACCACTATAAATTATTGTGTGTTATATTCTTTTTCTAATACTTGAACAACTAACCTTCCCTCCAAAATTTAAATTTCTCACCAATTCAATCCTTTTCTTAGTGCTCACTGGTCAACAAATCTAATATTTAATCTATAAGTTATTAGTTATAATTTATTAAATTATCATTTATTTATTTTAGTACTTGAATGATTAAAAATGAATAATATAAATTTTATTTTATTTTATTTATAAAAAAAGTAAAATTTAATTTTAATAAATTGAAATAACTGAATATCTGAACTAATACCAAACTGAACTTAACTATCCCTAAAGAACCATAGAACCAAACTGAACTATCCTAAATTTATAAGGAACTTAATCGAACCGAACTGAAAATTCAAGATAGTATTGGTTCTCCATTTTAAAATTTTTTGCCACAAAAAGCATAATTTGTGTTTTGTTTATAGATCGAGAGATTGTAAATTAAAATATACCTAAAATCACTCCCCTTACGATAATTGACAAGCAGAGATACTCATTTAACCTATTGCTACCATTTAAAATATTATTATATATAAATGATAGATTCGTTTCCAATTTACATCTAGAAATAGTACTATGAAATATTATTACAAAGTTAAGTGAAAACTTGAGAGAGAGAGACCTTAGTCACTATAGAAATAATCAATGGTTGCAATGCTAAACCAACATAGCATTAAAAAACTAATGATTTTATGACTTTCCATTAGTGAAATCAAGTGTCCTAGGTAGTTTATCATAAGATTTTCTTTCTCAATTACTTTTGTCTTTTTGCCATTATTAATTTGATTAGTTTATTTTATTGCATTAGTAATTTTAGATAATATCTCAAGTATTCATTTTTCAGATAAAAATAGAATCATCATATTTCAATATTTATTGCTCTTGTCTTTATGGGACAATATCCGCACATATTTATGCATTATATTACTTGATCTTTGTGCGCTTGTAACCTTTGGCAAGTTTTACAATTGTTAAAAGGGTTAAAGAGAACTTAAAAAGAAAGAATATTAAGTGAGCCTAAGTGTCCTTCGAACTTCAAGGAAACATCATAGTAGTGGATGAAAAGATAAATGTGTAGTTTTGTCATTTGTGCTTATTACAGTTTCTATGCCAACACTACCTTGGACTAATATAAGTTAGAAAAGTACAAAAATTGCAAGTGTTTTAATTTGAAACATCTAAAATATGGGATGGTTAAAGTTTACCATCCTATAACTTTGAACTCAATATTTAAGCTACTGGGTGATATTTATTTATGATAGATTGAATTATGTAAAAATGTAACTATAAATTTGGTTGGTTGAATTATATGGAAGTTATGTTGTATGTTAACTATAGGTCTCTTACAAAATATTTTTCTACTCTTATAATAAACTCATTAAACCATTGGTAAATAGGACGATTGTAACATGAGGTTGATTGATGGCTTTTCATAACAATTTTGTAGCAAGCATAATTGTCTTTTTTTTTTTTTTGGTCAAATATTACCCAAATTTGTTTGCTAAATTTCTAATTGGCTTTTTGAATTTTGAAACTTATATAGAATAATGTGTTTTTTTCTTAAAAAAAATACTCAAATTTATTTCCAATATTTCTAATTGGCTATTTGAATTTCTTAACTTATTCAAAAAAAAAAAAACAATGAGTTAGTGTTGCACTAGATTGTCTTGCCAGAATTTATGAATAGTGATTAAAGTTTCAGTAAATTGATGAAAGATAGAAAAATAATTGGTATAAAGATAATAAACGCATGAGATTAACCTGCATCCTTGGTTAGAGATTGAACTTTTCATCTTGAGAAAAATCAATAATAATGGAACTTTTTTTTCTAATTAAGGTGATCAAATCACACATGAAGATGGTTTTACAATGATTTTATACTCAATCAGTAGCTAATGATCCAGAGCATACAACAAAATTTGAAAGTTATTGTCACATTCTAAGAAAAATGGTGCCTGATCTTGAACTCATTAAGAAGACAAGTGTTGGACTTGTTTGGTAAAACCTAAGTCAAATATCTCTTTTGATCTTGACAATATAGATGCAAATACAATAATTTTCTTTGCTAAGTGTTATGATTGCAAAAATAAATTTAGCATTTCATTGGAAGTCGAATGGAGAAGAAATCAAAATTAGAACCTAAGTCATGATCGCTACCTATAATGTCACTATCGCTACCTTGACAAAACTTGGAATAATTTTGGACAGTTTATTTTGCAATCAACATCGTGGTGTTAGTCTCAACAGCGACACTCAAATCTTCAAAGATGAACTCTTAAGAACCAATCAAAGAATGTCATATGTTAAGGAGCCATTTAAAAGTTTAAGTGTCGTGACCATTACAACATTATCGAGGCCACGACAACCCTTCAACACCAACCAAAGATTACAAAAGCTATTTACAATCTAAGGTCACAGTCACTTCTTAAGTATGACATGAGTTGCATTTGCAATCAAAGTTTCACATCTAAGATGGTTAAGCCACACATAAGGGTCCCAACGACTAGTTCTGTGAAGAACTAATGTCATGTTGCCACGTGCACTAGCCATTACACATAATTGGAGATCTCAACTATGACTAAGCAAAATCTAAAGCGAAAGTTATACTACGACCATAAATTATTAGTATTGACAATGACTTTTTTCTAATAAGTATTAAATTCTAGATTTTGCTATAAACTTTGGAGATTATGAGCTAGTTGTGTCTCTAATGTCTCTTTGGTGCGAGGAACCTATAAATATTCCATCAAATGGGCATAAATGCCAAGAGAATAGCATTTACTAAGGTAAAACTCTTATAATTTTATTTCTCAACTCTCTTTCTCTCTTATTTACTCTTTGTGGTTGAAGTTATAAGAAATTTGGTGTGATCTTTAAACACCCTTTAGGATTGGATTTGAGAGTAAGCCAATAGAAAACTTTTATATAGGTTTGAGTGTTAGCCTTGGGAAACACTTGTAAGGTTGTGTGTGAGGTTTTGCAGAACACAAGTTGTAAAGTTAGGTGTGAGCTTTCAAAACTCCATTTAGTATCAGTAGAACACCCATTTAGTAGAGAGTGGATGTAGGGTTGGTTAATACCTAAACTACTATAAATTGTTGTGTTATATTTCTCTTCTACTCTAATACTTGCATAACTAACCTTCCCTCCAAAATTTAAAATTTCCACCAATTCAAAGTCCCTTCTTAGTGTTCAAGGGCAAACAAGTGTATCAAAGCCTAATCTCAAATAAAGCGTTAATTATGTTAGAAAATATCATGGCATAAAAAGGAATTCTCACTTACCTCAAGCCTTACTTTGATGGATCTTACTATACTCATTGGAAGTACAAAATGGAGATCTACCTAGATAGTCATGTAGTGGATTTGTGGGCATTATAGCTAAAGAATGGAAGCCTCCAACTAAAGTGGTAGATGATTGTGAAGAGTTAATTCCAAGGGAAGAATAAGTGGAAGCTCATAGAAAGTCAAATGGGAAGAACAATAAAACAATGACCATTCTCTTTAGTTCCTTATTAAGAGAGGATATTGGTAGAGTTCAACATTGTCTTACCACGAGGGCACTACACTTGTAAAATCAAGTAGAATGGAGATGTAGATGGAATGGGAGCTCTTTATGATGAAAGAAAATGAAAGTATCACCAACATGACAAATAGACTTTTGTCCATTGTCATAAACATGAAAAAGTTTGGAAGAATCCTTACAAACCACAAGGTAAATGTTACGTGTAAAACTCTTGCCAGTGCATAAATCACTTCAAGTAATATAATGAAGAGCAGAGCTCGTTTCTATGAGAATTGCTTCACAAGTACTAAAGAACTAAATTTTCTTATTATCTAACAACTGAATAATGAAAGGATAATAAGCAAAAACTAAAATTACAAAAATAATTAAACAAAATTAAGATTTAATTAAAAGAAACTCTTATGATAATGATTTCTAGGGAATTCGAATACATCATAATACTATTCCATAAATATATAAAAAGAATTGTTTCAATTGAGATTGAGTTGTGCTTTAAGATGGATTTTCCTAATTTTTCCAATAATCTCTCTCGAGCAAAATTAAGTCTATTATTACTGAAATTATACCTACTCTCGTGGTTATAAAATTCAATAACAATGCATTTAAGTTTCATGAATAATCTTTAAATATCTCTAGAATTTCAGCCTACTCGTGGTCTCAATCTCCTAGTTTAATATGGTAGGACTAATCCTAGACTTCCACTCTCTCCATTATCTAGAATCTCAAACATTGCACATATCTGGTCATTCATACATATAAGATCAATTAAGGTCAAACATATTAAATCAAAACACCTAACACAGTTGAAGTAAAAATCACTTCATAGATTCATGGAATAAATATTGGGTTTTCACCCTAATCCCTAATATTGAAGAATTAGTTCATCCTAAAAGAAAAAAAAACAAAGAAGAAAAAAATCCATTAAATTGAGTAGAAGAATTCCCAAAGAAAAGTCTTGCCAAACAAAAACAATGAAAACCTTCAAAGAGAATCCTTTTTAATCTTCGCAAAATCTTTTTTTTATTTGGTGTAGATCTTAGATCCACTTTTTTCTCCTAAAGAGCTGCTTTTTTTCTATCCAGAAATCTCGAATTAGGTCTTTATTATCTTAAAAAGCAGTCTACAACTTGGGTTTTTCAATTTTGGATTTGAAGTCTTGTATGGTCCAATGCATGGGCCATGTAAACAGCCCACACACTTAACTGGTTATACGATTCTGCTCTACTAACTGGTCAACTCTACATCTCTACATGGTCCAATGCATGGGCCACACAATAGCCCATACAACACAACTAAAAACTATAATTTTGCTCTTTTTCGAGAATTTTCTATGCAAACACAAAAGAGATATAAAATAACTTATTTTAGAATAAAAACACTATAAAAATTAGAAAAATTCCTAATACCTAACCTTAAAATATATATTAAAATGACTCATATTAATAAACACTAAAATACTAAAATCTCTTCCTCTAAAAAATTTTAGTGCTAGAGTTTGTAACATAAAAGAAGTTAATCTAGATATTGAAAATGTGCAAATGGATGTTCTTATTGGCAAGTTACTTACTCATGAGCTAGCTTTAAAGAAGGATAAAGAGATGAAGAAAATGAGAGGGCAAGGAGACAAAAATGAAAAAGTATAAAAGAAAACTCTAGCACTCAAATCTTTAAGCAAAGACAATAAGGTTGAAGTTGTCTCTAGTGATAGTGTTAAAAGTGAGAAGGAGGAATGAGAGCTAGCAATGCTCTCAAGGAGAACCAAGGAGCTTATAAAGAGAAGAAAAGATAGAAGGAACTTCAAAAGAGCATCTCCCAACTTCAAAGAAAATAAGAATGATGTGACTTGCTTTTAATATGGGAAGCAATGGCACATCAAATTTGATTGCCTAAAATTGAAGAAAAACAAGAAATGGGATAAGAAAAAGAAGAAGAGCTTCAAGGCTATTTGAGATGATAGCTCAAGTAAGGAAGAAGAAGAAGATGAATAAGTTGCCAACCTATGTTTTATGGCACAAGAGCACTCTTCCAATGAGGTAAGTATCTCTTCAAAATCTTGTCATGATTATGATGAGTTAGATGATATGGATAATGAGCTTTTTTGAAGCTCTAACCTTGAGATATGATAAATATAAATCTCAAATGAAAACTTACAAGAAAAAATGCTCAAAACTTGAAGATGAATTTAAAAGCTTAAATGATCTTGTGAGTGACTTGAGAACTTCTAATTAAAACTCAATAAATCTTTAGAAAATTTTTCCAAAACTTCATCCTCTCTTAATTTTTAAGAAAAGAAAATGACACTTTAAAAGGTGAAGTTATCGAGCTTAGAAATTACATCTTAAAATTTCACAAAGTGAAAGAAGTTTTGGATACTCTCATTGTATCTCAAAGCCCACCCCTAGTGAGATATGGTTTAGGCTTCAAGGGAGCTTCCTCATCTACATCCTCTCCTCCCATCTTCATTAGAGCTTTTACTCTTTAAACTTCTAGTATTAAGGTTATTGGGAAGAAAAGTGCTCCACGCACTAAGCCTCTTAAGCCTAAGGGCAAAGGGACGGCTTCCCAAGGCTTAAGAGCTAAGTCTCAAAGAGCCAACCATGCAAACATGTACTCAAAGAGGCTTGTTCAAACACACACACGCACCAAAACTTCTCTTTTACTCCTCATAACTCATACACTTACATGCATTCACACAACCAAAGTATGAGAAAGCCACATACTTATGCTAAGGTTGCCTATAGGAGAAAGACTTATAATTTTAAACTCCAATGCCATTATTGCATGAGATATGGCCATATAAATATTTTTTTGTTTCAGTAGGAAGGCACATCTGAAATTAAAAGATCCTTCCAAGCCTAACCTCTAAGGACCTAAGTATGCTTGGGTACCTAAACAAAGGTGAAATGTTTTTATGTGTTGTAGAAATGCATAGAATCCAACAAAGAGGATAATGATTGGCATGTAGATAGTGGGTGCTCAAAGCATAAGACCGAAATTAAAAAGCTATTCATAACCATTAAAGAAAAGGATGGTGGTAATGTTACATTTGGAAATAATGCCAAGGGTAAGGTAATTGGCATTGAAATTATTAGTAAGAAAGGTTGCTCTCTCATTGATAATGTTCTTTTAGTTGAAGGAATGAAACATAATCTATTGAGTATAAGTTAATTATGTGACAAAGGTAATAAAGTCACCTTTCCTTAGAAAATGTTGGGATACCACCTTGGAAGAAAAGAAGGTAGTCTTTAAGAGTAAAAGGAAAGGCAATACCTACCTAATTAACTTAGACAATTTGGCTAACCAATTGTTTTAAATGTCTAGTTTCTATTAGTAATGAGTCTTGGTTTTGGCATAGAAGACTTGGACATGCTATTATGGAACTTATACAAAGCTTATCAAAATGAAAACTAGTAGAGGGTCTTCCAGTGCTCAAGTTTACCAAGGACAAGACATATGGACCTTGTCAAATGGGGAAGAAATACCATGTATCTTATAAAACAAAAAATTATGTAAGTACCTCTAAGCCTTTTCAACACATTCATATGGATTTAGTTAGACCCACTAGGAATGTTATCTTATGTGGAAAGCACTATGCATTTATGCTTGTTAATGACTATTATAGATTTACTTGGGTATCCTTTCTTACTTATAAGAGTGATACTTTTGATGCCTTTAAAAGTTTTGCCAAAAAATTTCAAAATGAAAAAGGTAACTTCATTTTTTCTATTGGGAGTGACCATGGAAAAGAATTTCAAAATAAATCCTGTAAAAACTATTGTTTAAAGAATGAGATTTCTCATAACTTTTCCAATCCTAGAACACCACAACAAAATGGTGTTGTAGAGAGGAAAAATAGAATTTTGTTAGAGATGACTAAAACTATGCTTAATGATTATTCTTTGTCAAATTACTTTTTGGTCAAAGCCATCAATACTTCATGTTATATTACAAATTGTATTTTTAAAAGACTAATTCTAAACAAAACTTCTTATGAGCTATAAAATGGAAGAAAACTCAAGCTTTCGTATCTTAGAATATTTGGGTGCAAATGCTACATATTTAACACCAAGAACAATCTTGGAAATTTTGCCTTAAAAACCAATGAAGGTATTTTTCTTGGCTATTCCACCACTAGTAATGCATATAGGGTGTTTAACAAAAAGTCTATGATGGTTGAAGAGTCTATGGATGTTGTTTTTTATGAGTCTAGCAAACTTCATCTTGGAAAAATTTCTGTTGTTGATGATCTTGTAGGTGACTTTGAAAAGATGGAGCTCAATTCAAATCCTGAGGAAAATGTAATTGATTTTGAAGATAATGAGCCACCACAAGAAGTAGAAGAATTTTAACCTCAACAAGAGAAGAACCAAGCTTAGGGACTCCCCAAGGATTTGAGATACTCCAAGAATCACACAAAGGATCTTATCATTGGTAAGATATCAAAGGAAGTAAGTACTAGAGCTTAATTGCATGCCTTAGATAATAATCTTACTTTTCTTTCTCAAATTGAGCCAAAGTCAATTGATAAGGCTCTTGATGATAAAAGTTGGGTGATTGCTATGCAAAAGGATCTCAGCTAATTTGAGAGAAACAAAGTTTGGAAACTTGTTTCTAGGCCTAATAAACATCTGGTTATAGGTTGTAAATGGGTGTTTATAAATAAGTTAGATGAGCAAGGTTTCATCATAAGAAATAAAGCTAGATTGGTTGTTAAGGGTTACAACCAGGATTCTCTTGGCATTTGTTTGTCATAAGAATTTTAAGCCTTTTTAAATGGATGTGAAAAGTGCACTTTTAAACGGCCTCATTGAGAGGGAAGTTAATGTTGAACAACCTCTAGGTTTTGAGTCTCATGATTTCCTAAATCATGTTTTCAATTGGTTTAAAACTATTTCCAAGAGTTTGGTATGAAAGGCTTAGTTCATTTCTTTTATAAAATGATTTTGAGAAAAGGCAAGATTGATACTACTTTGTTTATAAAAAAGCATAACAAGGATACACTCATTGTGCAAATATATATTGATGATATTATATTTAGTGCCACTAATGAGTCTCTCTGTGAAGAGTTTGCTAAGTGTATGACTAGGAAATTTGAGATGAGTACGATGGGTGAGCTCAAGTTTTTTCTTGGTCTTCAAATAAAGCAAACCAAAGAGGGCATCTTCATCAACTAAGCCAAATACACAAAGGAGCTACTTAAAAGGTATAGCATGGATGGATGCAAGGTAGCTAAGACCCCAATAAATGTAACTATTAAACTAGACAAGGGTGAATCTGGCAAGCTCATTGATGAAAAGAAGTATAGAAGTATGATTGGCTCTCTCCTTTAGCTTATCACATCTAGAATTGATATTATGTTAAGTGTTTGCTTTTGTGCTAGATTCCAATATTGCCCTAAGGAATCATATTTGTATACCATTAAAAGCATTTTAAAGTATTTGCATGGCACATTGCATTTAGGACTTTAGTATCCTAAAAATTCATCATTTAATCTTCTTAGATATTCGAATGCGGATTATGTTGGTAGTTCGATTGATTATTTTAATTTCTTGGTTTAGTAAAAAATAAGTTACAGTTGCCTTATCCACTACTAAAGCAAAATATGTGCCACCAGGTTATTGTTGCACTGAAGTCCTTTGGATGAAACAATAACTCAAGCATTATGGTAAAGATGTTAATCACATTTCCATCAAATGTGACAACACAAGTGTAATAAATCTTTCTAAAAATCTCATCCAACATTCAAAGAGCAAACACATTGACATTAGACATCACTTTCTTAAAGATCATGTCCAAATTGGTAATGTGGTGCTTTAGTTTGTTGACACCAATCACCAACTTGTGGATATTTTCACTAAACTCCTTAATAAAGAATGGATGAACTTCATCAAAAGGGAACTTGGGATGCCAGATGGAAGCACCCTTGAGTGAAAATGTATCTCAATATATTCATATGTTATGAATGTTTGCCATTGTTGTTTGATTTACTTAAAATGATAATTTGTCATGATTAATGGTGAAGATGTGTTAATTAATAGTGCAATTGTGCTTTCTATACCAATTGCTTGAATTAATCATCATAATATTACATTGATCACACTAGTTTTGGGCCATGTGCTTAAAACTTTACATATCATAGATTTGCAAAACTGTCTTACAAATCGTGACTATCACTATCTAATCATGGTCACTATGTTCTAGTCCCTTCAAACTATTAAACTTATCATATTTCGCAACCGTTACAAAGTAGTCGCCACTATGAAATTTTTTAAATCTCAAAATCTTGACCGTTACTTCATTCTTTCCTAAGGTTATTATAGTCGTTACTTAAAAATTTTAGAATTCGTAGCCTCAATAAGAGTGTAACAACTGTAACCACCTATAATTATTGGGTATAATTGTCTTGTCCCTTTAATAGTGCAATCTTATCTTTTAAGGCATTTATGACCATTTTTTGACCCTTCATCACCCCACTTCTGCCTATTTAAACCTATTTTAACCCCCTTTTCTGCACTTTTTCACCATTTCCTTTTTCTTCTAACTCTCAATGTTTCATGTTTTCTCTTCTTCCTCTAACTTCTAACTTCCTCCTCACTTTTCTTCATCTTCAACGGGTTTAAGGAAGTTCACCAGATCAGAGAAACGAAAAGGCATAGCCCAAATCTCTTCCCCTCCTTCAAGAACCTCACTTCCCCTTCCTAAGATGAAAGGCATCACCAAGGAAGAAAAGGATTGTTATGAGACAAACAAGAAAAAAAATATCTAACCTAACAAAATCTCCTCTAATTTCATGTTCACCACTCTTCATGTTGATGAGGAAATCTAGAGATATCTCAATAACTTAGGATGGGTTGACATGATTTATCGAAACAAGCTTGACTATAAAGAAGTTGTTAAAGAGTTTATATGCATAATGAATGTGAGCAAAGATGTTGCCTCTTAACTAGGTATGTATGGTTTAGTTTTCAAGTGTTTTGGCAAAGATTGGTATATCATCCACCCCTAACTATGTTCTTTCTTCAACTTCTCTTTAAATAAACACAACCCTTTTAACTTCTCATCAATAAATTTCATCTATTCTGACTTCTAGAAGGAAATTTCCAGTGAAAAGAGACATGATCCCAAGAAATCAAATGCCAAAAACATCAAAACCTTGTCTCATTACATCCTTCATTAAATCATCACTTTCTCCTAAATGCAAAGGGTGATAGTAATGATAAGGTATCCCAAAATAACCAAACCTTCATTTATTATATAATTCATAAAGTCCTTATCTAAACAAAAAGGTTATTCATTGATCAATTGGCTCATATATGTAAGAAAACAAAGTTCCAATTTCTCTTACCTCACATATACCACCTATAGGTATATGGGGCCTTTAACACCCGAAAGTGAAGCCAATCTCACCCCTACCTATGACGCAAACAAAAATTTTCTTGACCTCACCTATTTACTAAATACTAAAATAGTTAAAGCAAAAACTTATAATTATTTGCTTGGTGCCCAAGGGGTGAAAAGGCAAGAAGTGTCCTTAGCCTCCAAAAGGAAAAGGCTTGTCATTGAAGAGGGCGAGGGAGTTTAGCCTTAAGAAGAACTTACTTAACACACTAAGGGCAAGGGAAAAGCTAAGACTTCTTTTTTTAAATCTTCTTTTAAACTTTGTTTGGCTTTCATAAACTAAAAACTTGACTAGGTGATGAGAATGATCAAATTCGGTTGACCTTCAAGAGAAAGTTGGTGTTACTTAATGCCATTTTTTGACTATATAGATTGAGAAGACATATAAGAGGAAGAAGATGGCCAAAAGGATGAGGGAGATAAAGCCCAATGAGAAGGAGATGAAGAAGCAATTGAAGATTGTTAGACTAGGAGGATTAATCCTAAGTCTAAAAACTCTTTTGATCTTGACAAAGGTAGATTGATCATTATTAATGGTTTATTTAAGTATTGTTTTGCAGAAATTAGTAGGATCTTCAAGTGAAGTTAGATGGAGCTCTTAAACTCCAAGATGACTTCTAAATCGCGATCAAAATCTCATATTTGTGACTGCAATCCATGAAAAGATGTGCTAGAAATCAAACAGGTGAAATCGCGGAGCCACTCTTTATCGCGACTGACCCAAAAGAAGGAGTCTAAAAATGACAGACTGATTCACGGTCTATGTCACATCATAGTCGCGACCACGATTTTCAAAAAGCCTCAAGAGGGAAATAAGTCTGTAACCAGAGCTTGACAAATGTCCCAGGTGACCATTGAAAGACAAAAATAACGAATGCAACTTGTTGGTAGCGATCGCAATTCGTGAAGTGGAAGATACAATTTCTAACAGAAGAATTCGCGTCCTAAGTCACGGCCTGCACAAAGAAATTCGTGATCGCTACTTTTGCTAGCAGAAGAAATGCAAATACTATATTTTTCTGGTGAACCAATGGCAAGAAGACAAGTAGACTAACCGTTAGACGCAAACGAGGTTTTTTGCCATAAGTTTTGGCTCCCGTATGAAAATTTGGAATTCGTGATCGCGAATGAGCAGTAGCGACCGCGACATCAGCCTGATAAGCAATTAATGCAGAATCTATCTACCATACTTTAAAGATTTTATACCAGTTTTATTGCAACATGTCTTTGGTGGGTAGAGACTATAAATACCTAACCAAATAGATGTAAATGAAAGAGAATGGATAACTTTGTAACCAAACTCTTGCAATTTTGCTACTCAATCTTTTCTATTCTTTTAGAGATTATTTGGTGTGAGCATAAACACTATTTGTAAAGGTTATAGTGTGAGCCTGTAAAAACACTTAGAGAGATTGATGTGTGAGCCTGTTAAAACACAAGTGTAAAGGTTATTGTGTGAGCCTCAAAAACCCAAGTGTAAAGGTTGTTGTGTGAGCCTTCAAACCACAAGTGTAAAAGTTTGGTGTGAGAAAACACCATTGGTAGATAGTGGAACACCCAATTGCTAAGAATTGAAAAGTGGACGTAGGGTCAATTATATGTAAACCACTATAAATCTTGTGTCTACTTTCTACTCATTCTCTTCTCTATCTTTTTATTTTAATTTGTATACACCAATTCAACCCTCCCTTCCCCCTCTCCCCCCCCCCCCCCTCCCCCCTCCCCTCCTTCTTAGTACCTAGGGCCAACAAGTGGTATCAAAGCCAAAACACTAAATAAACCTTTATTGGTGAGTAAAAGATCATGGCACAAGAGGGAATCCACTCACACCTTAAGTCTTACTTTGATGGTTCCGACTATACTCATTGGAAGTATAGAACGGAAATCAATGTTGACACAGATGTGGTGGACCTTTGGGATGTGGTTGTCAAAGAATGGAAGCCACCCACTAAAGTAGTGGATGGAATTGAGGAACTTATCCCAAGAGAAGAATGGGTTGAAGCTCACCAGAGATCAAATGGCAAAAACAAGAGAGCAATGACCATTCTTCTAAGCTCTCTCTCTCTAGAGAAGATATTGGAAGAGTGCAACATTGTCAAACTACACATGTTATTTGAAAGACTCTAGAGAACTATCATGAAGGCACAACTATAGTCAAATCAAGCCATTTGGAGATGTATGTCACCGAATAGGAACTCTTCATGATGAAAGACAATGAGAGCATCACAGAAATGACAAATAGGCTATTGTCCATTATCACCAACATGAAAAAATTTGGAAGAGCTTTCACCAACTATGGGGTAAACACAAAAATCCTCAAAACTCTTCCTCTAGATAAATTTGGTGCTAGAGTTTGCAGCATACAAGAGTCCAATCCAGAAATTGGGAAGGTTCCAACCGATGTGTTGATAAGCAAACTCTTGACTCATGAGTTGGCCTTGAAAAAGGATGAACAAATGAAGAAGCTAAAAGGCCAATGAGATAAATAACAAAATGAAAGAAAAACTTTGGCTCTTAAGTCTTCAATAAATGAGAAGGAGGTAGAAATCTCCTTAAGTGATGAAGAAAGTGACAAGGAAGAAGAAGAGCTAGCAATGCTCTCTAGGAGGACAAAGGAGTTGATCAAGAAAAGAAAAGAAAGAAAAGGCTTTAAGAAGACAGCTCCTAGTCCAAGAGAGAAATCCAACGATGTCACTTGCTATGAATGTGGCAAGCAAGGCCACATCAAGTATGAGTGTCCCAAATTAAAGAAGAAGAAGAGATAGGACAAGGAGAAGAAGAAAATTTTTCAACCACTTGGGATGATAGCTCAAGTGAAGAAGAGGAAGAAGAAGAAATTGCCAATATTTGCTTCATGGCACAAGAAGACTCTACTAATGAGGTAAGTACTTCTTCTCATTCTCATTCTGATTTCGAATTTGATGAGATAAATGAAGAGCTTCTAGAGACTCTAACCATGAGATGTGACAAATACAAGTCACAAATGAAATCTTACAAAAGAAAATATGAAAAGCTAGAGGATGATTATAAATCCCTCAATGACATTGTAAGAGAATTGAGAGCATCTAATGATGAGCTCAAAAAATCAGTGGATAATCTTTCTCTTTCATCTTCTTCTATGGCTTCACCTAGAAAGGAGAATGACACTCTAAAAGGAGAAGTCATTGAGCTTAAAAGCTCCATCTCCAAGTTCTATAAAGGAAAAGAAGCCTTGGATACATTGATTGTATCATAAAAACCTCCACTAATTATACATGGTCTAGGCTTCAATGGAGCCTCCTCATCATCTCATACCACATTTGTTTGATCTTCAGAACCTCAAACATCAAGCATTAAGGTAATTGGGAAGAAAAGTGCTCCTAGTACTAAGCCTCTTAAGCCTAAGGGCAAAAAGAAGGCTTTCCCAAGCTCTAGAGCTAAGACTCAAAGAGCTAACCATGTCTATATGTACAATAAAAAGCATGGTCATTCTTATAAAAAATTTTCTACTCCTATTCATCATACATGTTCATGCATGCATTCACATGACCAAGGTATGAGAAGGCCTCCTACTC
>CATIWR010558980.1:0-55051 GCA_949677035.1 Omphalea diandra | reverse complement strand
ACAAAAAACATATATATATATATATATATATATATATATATATATATATATATATATATATATATATATATATATATATAAGGGTTTTTTGGGTCCTGATTGATAAGATTTGTTTCCTATAGAGATCTATTAGATTTTGATTTGTATGAGCTCGAAGATTGTTTCCCCAAATGTTATTGTCCCCCAAGATTTTTTTATTGAGGATGTCTCATATTGATGTTATTTCAAGCTATGATCCCCAAATTCCAGTGATGATGTTGATATATGAGCAAATGAGTACGATAAGTTTATTGTGGTTATAAAGTTGTTGTGATTTTAGTGGTGATTATTAGGATTACGAACGAATTAAGTACTCGTGAACATCTCTAACGTTCGACTCAATAAGTGTTTATATAATAAATAAATATTTTATTTTGTATAAAAAATGAGCGAAACCTGAATAATGGTGCATTTAACTTGTTTAGACTCATAAATACCTCATTTATAGGCTTGTAGTGGTTCATTTAGTGAACTCGGTTATAAATTAAAAATGAGTCTCGTTAAAATAGTTTAATTAAATTAATAGTATTTATTTTATGAATTTGTTCACCTCATTTAGACTTTATAAAAACTTGACTAAACTCATGAATTATATATTAAAATAATGGTGTTTGGCTCGACTTAATTCAGTTAATAAATGAACTAAGTTCAGACCTAAATTTTATGCTTATTTAGTAAATAAATCAAGTTTAAACTAGTTCAAACTCAATTTAATTAGACTTATTTTTAGCCCTAATAAGTATGATAATTTTGGTACTAGTGATGGTGTGTGATGATAACATAATATAAAATTAAAAATTAAAAATAATATGAACTTTTTATATTAATTTAATAAAAAAATCTTTATCTAACAGAATGAAATTATAAGAATAACTTAATATATAGTATGTAAAAAAAAAAGACTATTTAGTATAATATATGAAAAGTCAAAAGATAATCATATTTAATCAAAATTTATATTATAACAAAATCTCTAATGGAAGAGAAAATATTCAAACACAAGCCAAATAATGCATAAAACAAGTAATCACAATAAATTTATTAAAAAAATTACAAATTAAACTAAATTATCCATTTAATAAATTCAAGTTGTAAACCTCTATTAGATTGTTATGAAAATTTTTTTTGGTAAGTGAATCAAAATTTGTTTAGTAAAAACTGAATAAATATCCTGATATTATAGTCAAAGAACTAAAGCTCTATTCGAATTAAACAGAATTTGAAGAACCAACCAAATAATAAAAACTATATCTAGGGATAATGGGAGCTTTCCAAACAAGTTTATACCAAGCAACCTTCACGTCATTATAACTATTCCATGTCATCTTTCCTTTTCCTTTTTTTTTTTAATATATTCTTTTCACCCTTCTTTATTTTTTTTTTTTAAAAATTTTCTTGTACTATGGGTTCTTCTCCATTTCTAATTTTCCCAATTCTGAGATGCCATGCCAGCTAGCAAGCATAATTTCAAAGATATTTTAATAGTACACATGCATAATCCTAATACTCCAATAGTAAAATGGTCAATTACTTCTCATTATTCACTTAAAAAAAAAAACTACTTACTAATATAGCAACCTATTGAATGTTAATTAATATAATCTAAGAAGCTTCTTAAATAGTTAAGAGTTGAAATACTATTTATTGCAATTGGAAATTGATAATATACATCTTCATTATTTGTGCAGTTTCAATTTTACCAAATAAAATTTGAGAGAAGAATCAAAAGGAAATGTGTCAAGATTTGTCATTTTCATATTAATTAAGAATTATAATATGAGATGAAACCATCTATGTTATTTAGTTTATAAGGCTAGGATTCCAAACCATTTAAGATTATTGAATTGTGGACCTAATTACTCTTTTATTAGTAAGCTGATCTAGTCCACATAAATTAGTCAATTAGGCCCTATTTTATGTCTATATTCACTAGGATGATTATCATATCTATATTTTAGAATTTCAGTTATATGTTGATGGTGGCGATTATGCAATTTTTTCTTATATTGATTGAAAAGTAAAAAAATTATGTACTTTTCAATAGATTAGGTTCTTTTTTTTTTTTTTTTAGTTTACAATAGGTCTATTCTATGATATTATTTATGGGCATTTATATTCAAATTTACCATTTATGTTCAGCAATTTATTGTGAGAAATAATATGTTATAATATTAAATAAATTAATTTTTATATATTAAATGAGTTTACACAATAAAAATAACAATTATATTTTCAAAAAAAAGTATCTAACCTCATTAACTAGATTGAAGCCAAAACCTCTTAATATAAGTTTAAAATTTTTAATATTAAAATTTTTATTTGAGAACTAAATTAATTTTATATTTAATCAGTGGTTCTCTCGGCCACAAATTCAAATTTTATATTATTGAAAATGATTGATTATGTTAAAAAAAAAAAGCATGCATGTGTAATATATGTATAAGCACTTCACTTTTATTAATCATTTTCAATTTTGAAATTAAATTAAAAATTCCAACAAACTATTGAAATCATTAAAAATTAGGTAATACTAATACATCTAAAATATAAAATGTTGAATAAATATTCTTTTCTTTATACATTATTTTCTGACCACATAAATTTTAACTTCAATGGCAAGTAAACAAACTTTTCATCCAATCAAATCTAAGCGCACTATCCAATTTCTCTATTTATGGCAATAGGAAATTGACCCAAGAGAAAGTAGAGCCTAGAGATTGGAATGAAATTGAAGTGCTAGTGACACACTTTTGCACATAGCATCAATTGTGATTTGTTGCCATTACTTAAACTAGTCATGGACCACACTATGATAGTTCCACTTATATATCTACCCATTAAACAACTTGCTAGTTAGGTGGTTGGAAAATGATTTGCAGTTAATTATTTAATAATCCCTCTATCCTAAGGTAGACTAGCATCTAACAAAGCTGCATTAACAAAGACTACTTCAATAAAATAATTATTCCAATTGATTAAGTTTTTAAATGGCAGCCATTAGTTGGGGATTAAAGTAATTATCTTAAATGATTAAAAAAAATTCCTTTTATTAATCATGGATCATGATCATAGAGTTGAGCACCAATTAATTTTTTTTACCTCCTTCATGTGCCAATTGTGACATTAAGAGACAGTAAATAATGAATATATACCCTGGAATTGGATGACCAAAGCAAAATCCTCAAAATCCAAGACTAGATTAATAGAAATTCAATAAAATTAGAAATACCTAGTTAAGGGAAGGTAGAGTTTATTAGAATTATGTCTCAGATTTTTAATTAGATTATAGATACCTATGTAGTTAGGTTTAAAATTCTTATTTGACAGAATTTTAATTATGAGAATTTTTTAGTTGATGAACAAGTTTAGTCCTCTATTATGCCAAAATAAGGTTACACACAACTATGAGTAGCACCAATCATAATGGCTATTTTAGCCTTTAATAAGGCATCTGTCTTTCTGTGTGTACTCTTACTAGTCAAAAAGAATAATTAGGCAGTAATTAATTGATTTTTTAATACACACAATCTGCATCGAGTAATACTCCATGAGATGCATGAAAAATATAGAAGGATAATTTTTTAAAAAAAATTTAGAAACTCATAGGTTATTATACAATAATAATATTTTGAAAATTAGATTATAAATTAATTGATCAAACTGATAAAATTAGAAATTATATTAATAATTGATTCAAGTTGGTTTGGATCAATTTTTAATATTATTTTAACATTTTTATTATTATAAATATATTTATATATTAATATTTGTTACTTTTTTAATTTTATTTATTATTAAACTAATTAAAGAGAATCGATCAAACCAATCAAATTGATTAAATAAAAAACCAATCAACAAATCAATTCACTTATTCATCCGATTGTAAAAAGATTATGTAAGAGTCAATATCCGTAAAAAGTTCTTTATTTCAATTGAATACATAAACTTCTTATATAGAGGAGCAAGATACAAAATAATAAGTAATACAATCATTACAGATAAAAATACAATCGAAAATTAAAGTAAAGCAAATAGAAAAAGAGAGGTCATTATCGAGTACATCATACAAGGACAGATGCTCATTATTCTATATTCTAAAAAAGTAAACTTTATAAGATGCATAAAAGTTGAAAAGATAATAATTCAATACTTTAAGATTTTTAGTTCAATGCTTTAAGATTTTTAGTTAAAATATAACATTGGGTAAATAATTGTTGTATTTAATAATTTATATGTAACTTTGGTTAAAATAAAAATTACTTTCTTCAACCTTCAATTAATGTTAGGTATAATTTACTTTGTTCTTCACAGTAATTTTTATTTCGACAACTTATTTAATTTTGCAACAAAATTTTTCCTTAATTTTACCTCTGCACAAAATCTCAAGTTATTATCGATATTATTGTATATGTATTACTCTTATGGTAGCAATTCTATCTTAATTTCACTTGCACGTTATAAATATTAGCGTACATGTATTACTCGCATGATAGTAACTCCATCTTCAATCAAACTCATCATGACCCTATCCAAAATTCTGATATTATTTATGATGCATTTATATTACATTTGTTGTGATATCGGGAGCATATAAACCTATAAGAAGCAAAGTAAACTAACGATGACAATATGTTATGTAGTTTTACCCTCTTCAATATTTATGATTGTCATCTTCCATTATTAATAATAACATATAAGATACATAATTAAACTCAAAATTCCTTCAATCCATTAACTAATTACATGCAATAAATTTCACTTGCATATAATTACAACACAATCACACCACATATCAACTAGAATAATTTGTTATTCTTTTTCTTTTTTAAGACAAAAATTATATACTTCTTTTCATTTTTATGATCCAATGACCATCAACTACAATGAGCAATAGCCTTTCTCATTAATAGGCAAAAGTCCTTACTATTTTGGGGCAAAAGCCCAACAATTATTCCTACAATATTTTCATTTGTAGAGTAAATATTTTCTAATCATACTTTAATAAAAAATTAAATTAAACTAAGACCAACTCTAGAATATGAGTTCTACATCCAACAACAAATGTTCCTTCAATCAATTAAAAAATATGTCAAAGTCAAATCCAAACACATTCAAACCTTAAAATTGATGCACCATAAAAAATGTTAGAATTATACAAGTTCAGCATTTCATGTGATTTTTTATTTTTTTAAATTATGTTTTTATTGTTTAGTATTTAAAATAAATTAGAAAAGCTAACAGTTAATTAGAAAGATAGTGGATATAACCCATAAAAATTGTGACAACTCCACTCAATTGCCATCCTCAAGTTACACACAAAGTGAAGTAGTGTATATGTTGTCATTCTGAGGTGTCTTTTCATGAAAACCCTTATGGTAGGTAATATGTGTTGGGCTGTTAGCTCAAAGATCAATTCCTTTTTTTTTTTTTTTGCAAACAAAATTGTTTTCACCCATAATCGGAAACTCTGCAACTCATCACTCTTCTTTTTTTTTTTTTTCAAAAAAAAAGGAAACAAAAAGTTCTTGAAAAACTCTGGTGGGCTCAGGTAAATAATAAGAGTTGGGTTAGCTTGTTTAGTCATGTCTCATCATCTGTCTAGTACTGTGGGGGGCCATAGATCACCCCCTGCCGACCCTTTTTTTTTTTCCCAATTAAAAATAATATTACTTTTCTTAAATTTTTTTTCTTTTTTCCCACTAAAATTTTATTTTTAAATGGAATTTTTTTATCAGGCAAAAATGAAATAATAAAAAAAAAAGTGGCCTTATCTTACGAGTGTAAGGTGCAAGATGTTGACACTTATGAAGAGCATTCTTGGTTGGCATCAAAAGGATTTAACTTTTAAATGAATTTTCTTTTTTCACATAAAGATTTTAAAAGATTATTTTTTTATTTACACTCATTTTTTTGAAAAAAATTTGTTGATACCCATTTCTTATTCTGCTGAAGAAAAATTGATGAGTTGTTGACAGGGAGCTTTCTTAGAAAATGGGGTCATAATCCAATTTCATATTCTTTATTTTGATTTAATATTAATTTTTAAAGATAATTTATTATGAGGAACAATAATATTAATATAAAAATATTTTCTATTTTTTTTACAGAAAATTATTTTACAACTCTCCGCAAACTTGTTTTTTGAATGAAAAGTGACCTTTCATGGAAATTTTATTTTCAGAAATTCCAAATAAAAATGAAAATGAAAATTCCGTAAGCAAACAACTCTTATATGCTGCATTAGCAAATATTTTGCATGGAAAATTCATTATTAAGATGATTTCAAACATTGATATCTTAATTTATTTTAAAATGATATAATTATCTCTTCAAATATAATTAGTTTATAAATTATTTTGAGATATAAATTTCTTTAATTTTTTAATAGGCTAATAGATTTCTCTCATTCAATAAATGATATTTTATATAAGAAATTAAAGTTAAGTCAATTGCAATCATTACTTTTTATTGCAATTTTTTCAATCATCATTTTGATTTTTTCTCATCTAAGTAATCTTCGTCACACAATGATATATCTTTAACGATAACACAAGTTAAATTTTTTTTTTCCTCATCAAACGATTTCATCTCCAATTCTGAGCTCATCACATTGACAATCTTTGATATCGTTGAACTGAACCTCTAGTGTCATTTGTTAGAATAATCCCACGAGATCATATATCAAAAAGATAAATAATTTAATATATTTCATTATAAGTTTACTCTACAAAATAATTCATTAATTAGAATCAACAAATACAACCAATAGTTAAATTCCCATGCTCACAACTCAATTATATCTATATAATTATCTCATAAAACAAATTTATTAATATTTAGTTAACAAATAACCCAGTAATTGCAAATTAACATAATACCACACACAACTAACATCAATTTGCGGCTCACTCTCAATTGCAAAACCACAGAAACAGCTACATAGCACTGTAAAACAACTGAAACAAAAGTTACTTCTTTTATAATAGCATAGGTCGGTAAATACATTCTTTGGATACAACTAATAATTGGGGGGTTGGACAATACCTTTCCTCTTCCCAAAAAAAAAAAAAAAAGAAATTTATTAATTAACTTTTTATTTATTTTATGACTTTTTTTTACATATACTTGGATATTAACATCATGTTTTAGTGCTATTTTATATTTTTATTTAATTTTATTTTTTATATATAATAAAAAGAAAATAATTTTGAATAATAAATTTTTTAAAAATATATACATTATTGAATAATAAATTTTAAAATATATACATTATTGTTAGTAGAATTATCTCGTAAGAGAGAAAAATACATTGAACCATTAAATATTATTTTTTTTAACATGTTGTTTAATTACTAAAAAGTTAATATTATGAATAAGGATATGGGAATTTAGGAGAGTGTTAGCTTGTATTTCTACTAATATAATTTTCAGACTTATTATTAATATTGGTATGTCAATTTCAGGTTAACACTATAATGTCTCATATAATATCATGTGATATTGTATTATAATGCCATAATAAGTATAATTGTTAAAATTTAGATAATAATTTTATTATTATGTGTAATTATTTATTATTTATAAATAATTTTAATTTTAATAAAATTATTATAAGTAATTAATAAATTTCATATATAACCTAAAAGTTTATGCAA
Organism: Omphalea diandra; assembly: GCA_949677035.1. NCBI lineage: Eukaryota > Viridiplantae > Streptophyta > Magnoliopsida > Malpighiales > Euphorbiaceae > Omphalea > Omphalea diandra. Next base: position 47,357 of record CATIWR010558980.1, on the reverse strand, counting down.
CAAACATGGAAATATGTAGTTGGTAAGTAATAGAATATAAAATGTCATTTTATTCTATTATGAATGATGATTGTTACATAATGATTTGAATTATGAATTAGTATTATTCTTCCCTTTATTTTTCTATTTCCACAATTCTATTCAATTTATATCTACCCCTTTAGTAAGAATAAATTACAATAATACTTTGTCCAAACTTAATATTATTTCCATACCATTTTTTAATTAAACATCATAATGATAAAAAAAAACAATGTAAATTCAACCACCACTCCACCTTTTAATTGCTTAAAACAAAACGTGATTTTTTTATCAAAATTATAAAAAAGAGTGAAAAAAAATTAAATTTGACCCATATATATATATAAATCAACCGAACCAATGTCAGGACGTGCAGTAAAATGAAACCTAATAAAATCTTATTAGTAAAATGTAATTTCTTAGAAATTCAGAGAATTTGTCACAATATGGAAATTATGTAATAGGCAAAGTAAAAAACAAAAGAAAGAAAGGGTATTGATGTCATATCAGTTTAAACATTTGATTCCGTCTAGCCACGTCAGCTCGCCAGGTACACACGTCCATCACGATACTGTTCCATTTCGAATTTCTTTTTAAAAAAATTTAATGTTTTAATTTATTTATTTTTATTATTTTCGAAAGTGATACCTTAATTAACTCTTAGTAAATCTGGCAATCAAGCTGTCGTCGCAGTGCGCGGTAGCTGTCCGAGCAACAAAGTGTGATAAGTACGTGTTCTTATCAGCTTTTAAATTGTGTTTCCAGTTTCCAGTTTCTGACGGAACTGCTTTAGACTGCAAATAAATCAAGAAGTTTGTTGAAATATCAGTGAAATAAAAAATTTGCTTATATTTATAAATAACTAAATAATTTTAAATTTAATTTTAAGATTTATTTAATAAATAAATAAATTATTAATTTATTTAAATTTAATTATCAATATTTTTAGTTTATATAATATATTTTTGTGACATGTCATTTAAAATTATATGTTTAATTATTTAAAATCAATATATTAGATTCAATATAGTTCATTTGATTTTTATAGTATCAAAATAAAATAAAAATAAAGTAATTATCTTATTTTCAGTGTGAAATAGTATCTTAGAAAATTTTCAATAAATATTATGTTATGGCTGTTTAAAAACAAAATGTAATTATGGAAAAGAGAAAACAAATATAGACAGTAGAAATATTAATATTAAATACTTATAAATCAATATAAAATACAAATTGAAATATATTTAAAATTGTATCTATTTTTGCTTAGCTATTAGATAAAGACCTTTACCAGCAAACATTGGTTATACCAAACACCACTTTTATGAAACACAGTGAAATGCTGTAGCCATCAAATCAAACCTATGGGTTTACAGTGTCAATGTGGAAAAAAGGCAAATGGGTTAATATCTAATGTCCATGCGAGAGAAAGAGAGAGAGAGAGAGCCCATAGACAACGCTAGATGGAGGTGGAAATCCCATCATGCTCGCTAACTCTCCTTCTATGTTAGAAAAGCAAACGCAAGAGCAACATTCTTTCAGTAGGGACACGTTTCGAATCTTGGATGGCTTCAAGGAGATTGGTTGCATACAACAATGGATCTATTTGGATACGTCAAATCTCGGTTGCCCTATCAAAGAAGTGGCAAAATTCGCTATGATTACTCTGATTCGGTCTCAACCACTTGTTACTTCAGTAAAAGTTACTGCTCAAACGGCTATCCTTTTTCCTTATGGCCTTAAACACATTTTTACGGTGTAATTTCACATAGAATGAATTTCACATAGAATGCGTATACACATAATAATAATAATAAAGTAAATTTGTTTTTGGTTATATCCCATTAGTGTTAGTGTTTAATTTCTACATTTTTTTTATCTAAGTACAATGATTAGTATGTCAATGAAGAGAAAAATGGTTAGTAGTCAATGCGTCACAATCAAACACAAAAATTAAAAAGTTAGTAGTAAAACACATCTCATCAGTGTGAGAGAGGCTCAAACCTAAGATTGATAATATTTTACATAACTCAATTAAATGACATGACATGAAATTAAATAGATTTGGATTTTGATATAAACAGATTTTGGTCATAAATGATCAATCCATTTATAACATGACAAAAAAAATAGCTTTAAACAAGTTGATCCGCTTAACTCATAATAAACACGATTTAATATGATTATGTAATTGGATTAATGAATTAACATGTAATATATAATACAAATAAACACGTTTAAACACATTTATATACACATATTTATATATAACAAAATATTTTTAAATTCAACTTAATTTGTTTAAATTTTTAATATTTATTCTTTATTTTTTAAATATAAATATTTTTAATAACGGACTATATGAGTTGTATCGTATAATTCATTTTATAAATATATTTATATTAGAATTGAAGATTTTGATATGATTAATTAAATGAACTTGTGTTCGGATTAAATATTTTTGTATTAATACTGTCTTAATATAACATAATTAGACACAAAATAAATTATCATTTCTACTCAATCTCTCATCAAGGTCCCCATGAGTGGTATTAGTGGTAAATAGATGTGAATGTAATTTGTGAAGAGTCGAGTTCGAATCTAACTTCCCTCTTTGTGGTTAAAGATGTTTAACCATTTGCACTTCTAATAGAAAAAAAAAAAAAAAAAAAAAAAAACCCTCCACCAAGACCACATGCCTTGACTACAGGCCTCGGTGGTATTTTCCGCGTCCCTCTTAAGATGCTAACCATTGTAGAAAGGAAAATCCAGTGGCATGATAACTATTTTAGAAAGGAAAATCGACAGCGGCACTAGCAGCAACATTAGCATCGTTGCTGTTTGTGCGGCATTTGAGTAAATTTTTAAATGTTTTGTGATTGTAAAAAATAAATAAATTTAGATGAATATAATATATAAATTTAATAGTATGTTAAAATTATCTCTAAAATTAACATTAAGTACAAGATTATTATTATTGTCTCAAACTATGTTTTGTTGTTGTAATTACTATTATATTATTACAAAAAATGAACAAAATAAATATAAATTTAATAAAATAAAAATTAAAAATTAAATACATCCAATACTGCAATGTTGGTTCTTTGGCATTGCTGATGTGATTTTTTATGGAGCTAATAGATCATGCTGTAATTTCTCTAGGTGGTAGGATCGGGCATGGCTGGAATTGTCATTGACAAACTATATACTGTAAACATGACTATCACCATGTGTTTAATGGTTTGTTTTATTTATTGTTTTAAAGTCTTTAACGGTTAATTTTAAATAAAAAAACCTAGTTGAAGGAATGTGATTATTAGCATATGTAAAATCCATAATATATTCGCAATTTTCAATTCTAACCATCATTAGAAGGAAATAATTAATATGAATCATAAACTAATGAGAATTTAAGAGATTCACCAAATTCAATCAAATTGAATATACATACATTCATTGCATATATATATATATACACACTGCTTATTTAGAAAAGAGCTATGTTTATATTCATATAACTGTAATACTAGTGCACCTTCTGCATTGATTGATTTCCCAAGGCGTAAAAGAATACATTTGAATTTCACAATTCACGCATTTACGGAATATAACAGCATTTTACGGCATCTATAAACACCAAAAATTTCATTTTGCGTTTTGTTTCATTTCTTCATCTCAGCTACGGAGCCAAGGCAGGCTTGACAGACAAATCAAGCAATACCGATGTTGCTCAGTGGAAACTAAGCTAATGATATCATACCTTTGTCTATGTGTAGCTCTGCTGTTTCAAGCCTCACCAACTTTGCTAATTATAACAGAAGCATAATTGGCAATTGTAGATTCTGGTGACTGCTGAAGCCGGCCAATCATTGGAAACAACTCTGATGAACGCAGGAACAGTCTGCAGGGTGCATGCGCGCACATCTTTGCCAATGAAAAGAGAGCAATCTTTAATGGTGATTCATTCACAGCATCTCTCCTATTTGGGTTCAAGGCTACAGCTGAATAGTCTGCCACCAACTTTAGTAAAGCCTATAACAATAAAACCCAATCACATTGTAGTTCGTTTATGTATATTATCCATAAAGATAAAAATGCCATATTCTTTGGATTGCTACATCAAAGTGCCAGGTAAATGCAGAAGTTCCTTAAATCACTTTTAGCTTTCCCAATGATATATGGCTTGAATGAAATAATTAAGTACAAAATCTTTTACCCATCAAGATAAAAATGCCATATTTCTTTGGGTTGCTACATCAAGTCACAGTGCCAGATAAATGTAGAAGTTCCTTAAATCAATTTTTGCTTTCCCAATGACACATGGCTTGAATGAAATAATTAAGTACAACAAAATCTTTTACCCATAAAAATAAGAATGCCATATTTCTTTGGGTTGCTACATCAAGTCACAGTGCCAGCTAAATGCAGAAGTTCCTTAAATCATTTTTAGCTTTCCCAATGACATTTGGCTTAAATGAAATAATTAAGTACTAACCAAAATCTTTTACAGGAATCTTATCTATCGGACTGAATCACAAAATAAATTATTATTCATAGAAATTGAATTTACAAACACATTATACTTAATGATAACCTTTCTAAAAAAATTAAGAAAATAACAATAAGTTTTTTTTTTCAAAACAGAAACGAAAGTTTGAATCAGAATTTTAAAATGTCCAAGCATCAACGACCTTTTAAAATTTAATGACTTAAATTAAATCGGAATTTTTTTTGGCAAATATCCCAAAATTTAATCAGCATATCCTCAAACCTGCATGGCTCCTTTAGAGACAATGTCTTCACAAAGTTTGTTGGAATTGCGAACAAGATTGCTTAATGCACCAGCGGCGTTTGCTTTAGTCTTATCTTCTTCAGTTGAGAGCAGCAAATTTGCTAATTGTGGTATAGATCTTCTGAGCTCCTCATACAACATATCATTATGGTAGGCAGCATTCCCAATCTGGAAAGAGAGATTATACATGTTGCTTCAGATCTATAAAATTTTATAACAATGCATGTTTCTCATAAAGTACATTCAATCAATCGTGCTCAACAGTAGAACTGAGCAGACAATGAAAAGTTATTGCTACATGGCCTTAAGGTCAAAAAAGCTGTTACATAAAAACAAATCTTACAGCAAAACATGCGAATTTCCGAGTACGTTTATCTGGATCAGCACATCGATCAATGAGAAGGCCAATAATATGATGTCTTGCCTAGAAATTATAACAAACAACAAGAACAAGCATGAGTCTTTCAGTCTTCCATAGTACTACATTGTGTTTGTGAATTCAAACCCTTGTACACAAAAATCCACATGATTGAGCATATTGCAAAGTAATTTGTCAATCCGCACTTACTAAGGAACCATAGAAGTAAGAGCTGTGCCGACACATGTTGCCTAAAGCACTGCATGCCTTTGCACGTATATTGGGATCTTCATGTGCAAGAAAATCCTTCAAGAACTCCAACATGGAAGCCCCATTAATGTGGTCATAAAATCCCTGAATGCCAGTCGCATCAAACAGTATCAGACACAATTCACGCAACCAAAATTTTAGCTGTTTTTTGCACATGCTGTGAGACAAAATTTGAGAAGGCAAGTTACTTATGCATCAATGCAAGTAGTGTAAGAATTATTTTTCCAATGTAATAAACTTCCTTAAGAATGCTGTGTGAACATCATCCCTAGACAGTAAAATGTTTGGAGGGCAAAACAGGAAAAGAAAAATGGCAAAGCCCCAAGTCTCACACTACTTTCCTTCATTCAGCTTTTCTTAGATCCAAAGTTTCTAATTCTTATTGTTATATTGCATCTGTAAAGAGAAAACTGAGAGAACACAAGCTAAGAATTAATAAAAAGAATAAAGAAAAGGAAACAATAACATGTAATTGATTGAAGCATTTCTGAAAATTTTTTCAGAACACAATTGGTCATCCCCTCTATTCAATTTCGTTGATTTTTTCAAGGAATTTAAGGATAGTAATAGGAAATGAGAACAAACCCTATAGCCCCCTCAAATTCAATTGCCTCAGCAGCTAGAAAGTTTTCAAGGAATTTGAGGATAGTAAAAGAAAATGAAAAACAAAGTTGAATTCAACAGACCCATGACTGGAACAAGGTCAATTGCCTAAGTATGCACGGAGACCTTTTTTCTTCAGTTCGTTCTGACAAAATTAATTTACAAAGGAATCTGTGCTAGTTCTCTTTCCTACAGCAAAAACATATAATTTGCGATTTCAATATGGAGAAAGATCTTAAGAAACAAGTAAACCCGACCTTGTCCATACGTGCTAGATCAGAAATAATCATTAGAGTATCCAGGATGACCTCTTTTGGACTTGAACTATAAAGCAGTCTCCTCATTCCATTTGGATCCAAGAGGCCTTTGCCCACAAGTTGAACTGCAAGAGGCCGGTGGGCTACCATTTTGGCCAGAAATGCAACTGGCCTTCCCAAATCTTTTAACTCCATATGTTCCAAGCATCTGAGAATGACGCCTGGTACTCCTACCTAAGAAGTTCAGTACAAGTATCGATCAACAATGTTATCATGACTGAAAATTTCTATCTTATTTTGAAAGTGTAACTAAATGCAGAATAATAAATATGTAGATAAGTAAGAAGATCCAAGCAGAATTGCACTGATTTAATAACATCCAACCTTCTTTTAAAGAGTTTAGAAGAATAGCTGGTCCAATATGTTGTATCACACAATATATTCTCATCTAAAGGCTATGTAAAGTGGTAAAAAAACTGGATAAAAATGCTTCTCTGGTCTGACCCGTGACCTATGTACAAGAAAGAATGCAAAAAGTTGTCTAACCTCCAGAAGGATTTTAAGATATTTTCCCATGTCTTCCTCAATTGCTTTAACCATGTCCTTATTTTCCATGCATATTCTACTACCAGGTGAACCCATGTTGAGAAGGAATCCACTGTTCACAGAAGCAGTAGCTGATGGCAAACCAGGAGCATTCTGTACAGCAATAAATGGGAAGGCTAACAGATCAATTACTGAATTTATTATATCCCTGACACCATCCTTCCCTCCACCTGGTCCACCCCAGCACTTCACAAGCTTGAGGTGTACATCAGATATCAACTCAGAAATAAGCTTGATATGTTCATTTATGACTAAAACCTGGCGAAAAATTGAGGTTCCACCAGGAAGGCAGTGGCATATTGATGAGATTGTCCATACAACTCCAAGAGGAGATAACCCAACTCGATCCTTTGTGCTGTCCATTCCTTGAGCAGCAGTCAGATGGTTATTGGTTAACAACTCAATAAGAAGCAGAGGGATACCACTTGCACATAACTGTTGCACAGCTAATGGCCCTCCCCATTTCAGTCTGGATTCTAGCAAGCCAACACATCCATCCCTAAGGCCATGCCAATATGAGAGAACACCATTTGTTTTATTAGGGCCCATTTCATTTTCATTGCTGGTTGAAATCTTGAGTTGCTCACAAATTGTACCAGTGCGAGGAATCAAAGGAACTGCTATTTCAGATATTGAAGACTCAATAGAAGCTCCACTCTCAAGGGATAGAATGGATGCAAAAGCCAGCATGGCTGATGCACAATGAGGTTGCAAAGAATTTTTTGTTCTGTCATCATGTGAAAACTGATGGGCTAGAACTGAAAGTCGAGATAGCTGCTTCTTTGAAGAGGTTGTAAGCATAAATAGTGCAGAATTTCTCCCAGTGGACTTCAAACACTGAGCAACTGTTGCAACTATAATGCAGGAATGCAAAATTAGACCAGAGGGGTTTACTAGTTTGGTCTTAAAGTTATTTGTTTCACCCATTTGATGATCTTTGTTTGAAGATGAAGCACACAAGGATAAGATACAGAAGATCTCAGAAACAATAGTTCCATCCCCTCCGCCACTAACAACAGTAGTAACAGGAAGAGAACTAGGCAAGCCACAAAGAACACCAGGAACATTAGCATTATGCAGGCAGCACCTTGACAAAAGCTGAAATATTTTGAAAAAGTAAATTTACAAAATCAATATAGAAAATCAAGAAAAAAAAATTTTCAGATTGAATAATTAGAGACACGGTTTTAAACAAGCTAGTTTATCTCAACTGTAGCTGAGTAACAATCTCAAAATTAATGATACGAGAAAAACACCTGAATACTAGCAGAGAGGACAGCCTCTAGGCGTTGATGAAGGCAATAATAGATAGAAACCTGCACTGCTTTTGATTTTAGGAATGCTTTTGTCACCACATCAACAATTCTGGCTGAATCTGTCCCAGTCAATGAACCTTGTTCCTGGTCTCGAATGTCAATTCGGATTAAAGAATGACTCCACAGAGCATTTAATGGAAATAAATAGACATTTGTTTTCATAAAAAGACTTTCCACTGCATCTATCAGTGACCAGATAGCTCTACAAGCTTCACAAGCAGCACGCAACATGTTTGAAGAACCTGAAATGAGACTTGAGCCTGATGTTGCTAAGCAAAGGCATAAATGCTCAACTAATCCACATGTCTTAGCATGGTCCAAAATTCGCTTCATTGTTTCATTCATAACTGGAGTAGCGGCTGCCTCAGTACCCGAAGTTAAGGAAGTTGCTTTAAGACCCTGAGCTACTGTTGATAACACAACTGTGACACAAGCACCAGCCTCATACAGAACTCTTCCGGAGGTGTCCTCAATGCAACCAACAACCTATGCATTTGCCATCATTAAAAAAACTGAAAACAAGGGCATTCATATGCGCAAGAATTATAATCACATAAAATGACAGAATACCTGTGCAAAAATCTCAATTAAGGCAACCCAGTGTGTGAAATATGAAGCTCCAATACCACTGCCTTTTTTATCTAGTAATACTTTCACAATAGCAAAACTCTGCAAAATTAAGAAGTTAGACTTGTGTCAGCCACCACCAATCATCAGACTGAAAAGCAGACCATACCAAGCACATGGTCATAGAAGACATCTGGTTTTTAATAATGAAACGCATTTCAGTGTTTCTGAGTAAATATAGAAATTAGCAGAAAAAAATCAATAATTCCAAACAGAGAAAAATCAATAATTCCAAAAAGTGAGAAAAGAAGAGCAAATATCTAAGTGAAAGAAGAGGGATACAATTCTTGAGGCGGGCACATGAACTTCTAAACAAAATGGGTTTATAGCTTGTACAGTTTTTATAGATACTGCAATCTCGGACAATATTTATAGCTGACACACAAAATACAAAAAATACAGAATGCACGTATGAGAATATGGATGTTTTTCTAACCTAATACAATCATGTTGATATTGTCAGCCAAAAATCAATTGTAAAGAATCCAACATCAAGTATAAATGAAATTGAGCAGCAATATACCTTCGCAATTAATTCATTAAGTTCCAAGGATTTCAAGCTGATTATAGCAGCAGTGAAGTCAAGAAGTTCACATAGTATTCCATCAAGTAATCCACTAGACTGGATTGCACCAGCTGCAGCTAAATTTGAAAGAATTCTCAGTGACTGATTTGAAGTAGGAACGTCTTGATCCCTGGATGAGTTTGAAAAGCAAGTTAATTCCTCAATTAGGACAGCCATAGGCTAGTTTTCAAATTCAAGGCAATATACAAGGTTCAGAGATATTAAAAATATGCCTCATAGATCATTAGAATGTGGCAAAATATATGTAGTATCACAACGGTCAGGATTATAGTCTCTATTATCCAATATTATTGATATGGCTTATCTTTGGACACAATAAATTTAGAATATGAGCATATTTCATCAAGAAACAAAATACTACTATAAATGCTGATTTGCAGATATAGTCTCTTCAAGTCTTTATAACATCCATTAATTAGCAAGTTCCAGAAATTTATTCTACTTTTTCTTCAAATTCATATATCAAGGAGCAGTGAATGTTGCTAACAGTAAACAAACCTTTCTTACAGGTCTTGACTTTAGACATCCCATTCATATGAATTATGCTATTTCCATACCCTAGGTTCAATGCACAAATCAAATTTTGTACATTGAGAATTTCATAGGCATTTTTGTGAAGCTATTTTGTTATTTCGTAGTGGTGGGAATGAGGTGTTCTTAGTGAATTTCGGATTATGTGGGTTACAGAAAATAGCAACTATTCTAATGAAAATCCTTGAGAATGGTTGATATGCCACAGGTTGCGCACTTTTCCTTGTCCAGGTAGTATTTGGTTTGGAATTACACTAGTTATTTTTTGTACTATGCTGTCAGACCTTGACTCAAACACTTTTGTGATCATCAAAAGTGAGAAAAAAATTATCAAAACCTCTTGTCAAATCAAGACCCTAAAGAGTAATCTATATGGAACAACGGTAAACTCATCTTACCAGGCAAAAGGGCACACAACTTACTCTTCTTTAGCTGAAGCTAAAGCATTGGACATCAGGTCTTGCCTGCCCCAATATACAGAGATCTCATTCAAACATGCTATCATTGAATTTTTTCATATGAAAAATAATGAGTACTATAAGCTAATATAGTTTCAGATAGTCAAAATGAAATCTAAGGCAATGTTTTCTCCAATCATGTAATGTAATACCATGTTGTCTTGATGTCTTTTCCTTATAATAAAAGGCCTCATGTTGAACGTAAGCATGGACATCATGCTTAAACTTAATTTCTATAGAAAGTCAGCCACACATTCAAGTTTGTTCTTGCTTAAGCTGAGAAAGATAAATTCTGTCCCAGTAGTTGAGATAACAGTCAAATGACGACAAGAAATGTAACTGAACTTCACCTGCAAGAGTTTTGGGATTCTTTTGACCATCTCTTCAATGGAAGCAAAACAAGTGCTAATGCTTCACCATCTTGACCAATTATTTGTGCACCTTTAACTGTGCGAGAGTTGTTTTCCAATCTGTCTAAAGCCTGGCTACCTGAAAGCAAAATAACATCTAATTACTCTTTTCAATTTTCACATAAAAGTGGTGTCATGTCATGTATAGAACCAGTGGAACACACACAAGCAGAAAGGAACAAAAAGAGAATCAGGCATCATATTTTGAGTTCAAGAGATCGGCAATTTCAAGTTTCATACATCTATGTCCATAAGTATAGAGTCCTTAAGTGACGGAGAAACCATGGAAACAGAATCTAAACGTTCTAGGCCCTTCTCCTATTTTGGAACAGTATAACTTGATAGAACTCGGTATGTAATTACATATCACTGTACATAGATTACTAGGAAATAAAATTTTTTACAATAATATAAGTTAAAATTGAACCAATCTATTACTTATATAAGCAAATACAAACTCATTAGCAGCACAGTCAACATACAACAACCGAGATAATTTGTTAGTTATGAGAAAAAAAAAAATGAATAAACCACTGTGCTGTGCTTTTTTTAGGTACTGTCCATTTATGTTGACCAGAAATTTTGGAATTAAAATTGTTCAACTGTATCAATTTATCATGTAAGAAGTCACTGCAAGACTAGATAGAACAGCAGATCCGAGAGAAACTTATCTTGTTTCTCCTACAGCTAAAAATGACTTCTCTTTACAAGGGAATCAGAGGAAACAATGAGTGTAAATATGCTAATTAATAGCAATACTTCACCTACCTGACTGTTTAACATCATTAGGACTTGCAAATCCCGGGAACTCCTCATGTGGTGAAGAATTGCCTGTGACTGCATTAGGACTGTTCCGTTTAGAATCACTAAGAAGCTTTGGAGGGTTACAGTTCTCAAGAGCAGCAACACAATTACTTCTACCTACAACATGGCAAGTTATGATATTTTAAGACAATGAAGTCTAGGAATATGTAGTGAAGACCATACCCTCAGGACTGGAAATGATCAAACCATTTGACGCTTGGTTAGTATTTCCTTCACCCCTCCATGCTGCATCACATCCCCTGGCAGCAGCAGTTGCAGCACGCATTTCCTGGAGATATTTTATCACACATGTAATCTTTGTCTGGGAATTTTGGACAAAATGTTTCTATAATCAGCCTGCATAAAAAGAGTTGTCTACACTTGATGGTGCAATATAATGCTTTTTTTGGGTAAGATGGGCAAAATTGTGCTTTCTAATCTTCAACAATGGAGAGAGAGGAAAAAAAAAAAAAAAGAAAGGAAAATGAAATTAATAAAATGGATGGAATAATGTTACCCTAGCTTCCAGTTCATCCAAGGTTTCCTTAATAAATGGGTGTTCCAGAAGAGCAGGCCAAGTCAACCGATTTTGTGGTACCTGTTTGCATGAAAACTAAGACCTTTTTCAACATCAACACAAAAAATGATACCAATCATCTTAGAGGGCAGGCATAGAACAACCTTATTGAGCAATCCCTTCAGAAAGCTTTTGAAGTTTGGACTCATATCATCAGGATATTTTACTGGATCCTGGGGCAATACACATAACATTAGCTTCTACCACCATACATCAGGTTTTACAACTTGAACTATGTTGTCTTAAAACGTTTGAGCAAATGCACCTTAACAATGTGGCGGATGAGCGCATAAACCGAATTTGTATAAAATGGAGGCTGACCAACAAATAGTTCATACCTATTGGAAGCATGGCAAAATAGCTGTAATTAAGCATGTAAAACAAAGAAAGAATAAGAAAAAATAAACTGAAAACAATATTGAACAGGTTATCAGATAATCAATGATTTTAAGCATAGTTATTTGATCATTTGAATGTGTATGCAATTTCTTCACAAATCAAATGAACTTTAATTTGGAAACTTTGTATAAGAAATGTAATGAGATACAATTTCTTTTGTTACATAACTAACTGAATAGAAGTCAACATCTAAAATAAAGCCCCCCTCCCAAAAAAAAAAAAGGGACATAGAGAGAGACAGTGCACTTACAATATAACTCCAAGAGACCATAAATCAGCAGTGTGATTGTACGGTTGCTCCCGCACCAACTCTGGGGCCATGTATAGTGGAGTACCTAGAAACAAGAATAAAAGAAAACTGTAAAAATCATAAACAGAAGTAAAATTCACCATAGTAAAATTACAGACTGGAAGGTTAATCACAGAGCAGCAAAACCTTTTATGGACCGTAAAACCACAGTATTCGTGGACATGGCACGTGCAAATCCAAAATCACAAAGCTGTGACACATGAAAAAAGGATATATCACATTACAACTCCTTGTGTTGGTATGTGAAGACATAAAAGACTAGCATTTAAAACAAAACACGACAGTAGGACAGACAGAACTAGAGACAATAAGTGATGTTAACAAAATGAAATCTTTAGAGATCAAACCGTGAGAAACCATCTTCATAAGTAAAGAAAATATGACCATGTATGTTATATCATCAAGAAATTGCATTAGCATAAACTAGAAGGATAGCACAGACTGATATTGAAGTACTTGAGCAAATAAACTAGCTTCCTTAAATTTTACATGTGTTGTAAGACATCAGCATTCCATCTAACCTTAACAATTGACCCAGCACCAATTAGTATGTTTTGTGGTTTCATGTCCCGATGGATGATTCGGTTGGAATGCAAATAATGTAGTGCTCTCACCTGCCAGATTGAACAACAGAAAATTTGAGTCACAGGACAATAATAAAACAATAAAATATAATCCTGCAAAACAAATCAGTAAGTTGCGCATTTATGGAATTGGAGGAGGAAGTACCAACTGTTTTGCAATTGCTTGAACCTGTTCTTCAGGAAGGCACTTATCGTCCTCTAGTATCTCAAATAGTTCGCCCTGCATGTTGTCAAATTCCATCAACAAGTCATTCATCTTAAAATGTTCCAGAATAAATATGATTTTGTCTCTGTAAAGAGAACATACAGATAAAAGAAATGAGTCCTTAAGTATCCATAATAAGGGTGATCGGGTCCGGTTTTGGAGCGGTTACTTACAAATGTCCATAACCAGCAATGGATAATTTTAGACATTGGTCCGGTTTGGTTTAGATAATTTCAGGTTTCAGTTCTATATTTTATGAAATTATTCATTTACTCATTTATTATATAATTATAAATTATCAATACATTAAGTTGATTGACAATAACTTTCATAATTAACTATTAAAAATTGTATTAACTAATATTTAATCATTTTTATTTTTTTAGATATTTATTTTAAGATATATAACTTATATATATCTTATATTATTTGAAATATTTTAATAATTAAGTTTGAAATATAACTATATTGTCTTATATTTTATGTGTATAATACATATTTCAGTTTTTCGGTTAAATTCAGTTCAATACGATTTGGATATTTTCAGTTATTTCTTTTTTTGGTTTTGGTTTTTCGATCCGGTTAGGTATATCCAAGATCCGTGCTCACCCCTAATCCATGATAGATAAGGGTATATTTACCTGTGCAAATTCTGTGACAACACAAAATTCTTGGGGGCTTTCAAAGGAATCAAGCATTTCAATAATATTTTCATGCTTCAGCTTTCTTAGGATCTGCCACATTTGAGACATTGCACATCAAATCAGACGAAAAAAATCAACAAAAAATATATTTTTCAATATCTATCAAAAAGTAAAATAACCCAAAAAAAAAAACCTCAATTTCCTGTCTCAAATTCTGTATATCCTTCTCACTTTTCCCATGCTTCATAATAAATTTCATCGCAACAGTCTATTAACAAGAACAACAACAACGACATGAAAATTTTTTCAAAATCAAGAACAACGGCGAGTTTTAACAAGTTAACAGAATAAAAGAAGTAGGATTGTAACAGCAAATGTTAAAAGGTACCTGGCCTGTGTACTTGCGCCTGCCTTTATATACCTTCCCAAACGATCCTTCACCTACTAACTCTATCACATGGTAGTTTTCGACTCCCATTCTCCTTTTAAAATTCAACAAAAACTGTATCTACGCATCCACTCCACAAACCGAAAATGAGCTCAACAGCATTAGACTTAGCAGCAACATACAAAACTGAACTGTTTATGCTCACCAAAGATCAAAGTTGCAAATATTTTCGTAAACTAAAATTCCACCGTATGCAAATTCATTAACGAGATCTAAGATCTCAATCAAATTCCAATTAAAACCCTAAACAATAAACATTCTGCGCTTACTTTGATTCTCTTTTCGGCAGCATTAACATTAATGATGATAGCAGCAATATAGTATGAGAGAGAGAGAAAGTACCTGAGTTGAGTAAAGAAGGGAGATTCGAATTTAGAGAGAGAAAGAAATTTGAAATGCTCGTGGAAGAGACAGAGAGAGAGAGAGAGAGCTTTTTCCCGCTTGTATTTATTTAAAAAATGTTGACGGTGGGGTGAGGAACTGTGTGGCCGGGTGAGGAGGTACTGAGAGAGTGCGGGTTCAGTACCATCCGGTGCTTGTTTTACGATGTGATATTCAAGTTACAGATCTCATAGTTTCAGTTTTATTTTTTTAAAATTTTTTGTTCTCGATTCGATTTTGATTTTACACATTAATAAACAGCAGCCAATCGAATTGATGGAATATATATATAGCATTATATAAATATTAATATGTAATATATGCAATATTATTTATTAGTATATCAAGCGCCAATTTCATTTTGATTTTATACATTATATGTGTATAATTTTTTTTTTTTGGTAAATCACCAAAAGTATATTAATTAAAAAAACGAATACAAACCCATTTTAGGAGGACGCAGTATCATTCTATCCAACGTAAACACCTTAATCTAATCAGATTTATTATCATGCATTCGCAATAAAAAAACAAAAATTTCAATGTTTAGTCAAATTTGAATACACCTTAATTTTCTTAATTTTGTTGCCACAATTCACCGTGTCAAAAATATAAATAAATTATAATTTAAAATAAATTCTTAAATTTAATCACAATTTTAAAAATTTATTTATATATAAAATTATTAACAGAAATTTATTTATAAAATGAAATGAATTCCATATAAATAAAAACTATAAAAAAATAATTTTAAACTGAAAACTCTTATGAAATCTCTTCACACTTCATAGTTAAATATGTTAGATATTATTATTGCTAATCGTACTATTGAGAACAAAAGAAAATAAATGTCTTTGATATTTAATACTAATAGTTTTTAATATAAATTTCAAAAGTTAAAACATTGCTCAAATTCAAATTATTTTTTAAATGAATATAAAAGTATAAGTAAGCTATTTTTATAACAAACTAACATAATATTGTAATTTTAATCAATAATTGCAAATTTTTTGCAATTGTAATAAAAACTTCACTAAAATCCAATACTGAATAACATTTTTCAAATTTACCCCTTACTCTGTGACACAAGCATCATTAAAAAAAAAAAAAAATTCAGAATAAACCGCCAATGGTCGATTAGGGTCAAGCCACCATCTGGGGATTGTTAAAGATTTTCTCTAGTCTGTCACCTATAGCCAGGTAAAAGACTAGCTCCCTATGGCGATGCCGTCAGCTGAAAATCCCGAGCAATCAGTCACTTTGTCGAACGACGCCGAACACCGCCAAGAATATGATACAGTTTCCAATTACTTAAATCATGGGTAAATTCTTCTTGCTACAGATCTTTGTATTTTTTTTTTTTGTTTTTGGCTTATAGGCAAAAAAAAAAAAAAAACTTTGGACTTTTGGATTTGAAGTTATGCTGTGTTTTGGCTTAGGGCAGATTAAAGGAAGTAATCTGATTAGTGGATAATCAAGAATTTCAAGGATGATTTTAAATCTGGCTCTTCATAAGTGGTGAAAATGAGGAGCATGCCAAGCTAAGTAAATAGGACAATGAGAAATGTTTTGCTGTTCATATTCTATCCGGTCTTTGAATGGACCGGGTACATTAACTAATAGAACTCTTAGCCATATAGTTTTTTTTTTTTTTTTTTCATCAATTTTTGAGTGAGATAGAAGATGATCTTTGTTTTTTCTAATCAATTAGAATATGATGTGTGTATGTTTTAATAAACGTGCATCAGCAGTTGGAAGTTTGGTTGAATGTTTAACCTACCAAGCATGTTGAATGTCACTGAAAATATATTCCTTGAAAAGCATATGAACCCACCTCATTCTACAAGAATATGAAAGAAAAAGCCTATTTTCAGAGATAGGATGTTTTTCTCCATCCAAATCTCCATAAAACGCCCCCACCCCCAAAAAAAAAAAAAAAAGTTACAAAGTGCTCTAGCGTTGTTTCTATTACCATGTCCTCTTCATTTCGTTCGAACACGAGTCTCCAAGGCCTTTGGACATTCTCTTTTGTTTTGAAATAATTTC
Source organism: Omphalea diandra (assembly GCA_949677035.1). Classification (NCBI taxonomy): domain Eukaryota; kingdom Viridiplantae; phylum Streptophyta; class Magnoliopsida; order Malpighiales; family Euphorbiaceae; genus Omphalea; species Omphalea diandra. Next base: position 30,124 of record CATIWR010558980.1, on the reverse strand, counting down.
TGTCAGTTTAACATCATATTCATAAACACTGATAAGTTGGATTCAGTTGTCTGTGTTGTGTTTAATATTAATGAATGGTAAATCTTGATGGGAATGCAATTTTCCTCTAATACATAGGAAACACTGTTAAATTGTTTCGTTAGCAAATCGATTGGAAGGGTTTCTTGGTATGGAAGGTGTTCCACCTGGTTTCTATCGAACTGACATCTGAGCTGGTTGTGGGTATTGATGCAAAGGACTGAAATTTAAGCATTTATGGTTTCCAGGTGAAGGAAATAGGAAAGAGAGAAAATTTGTCTGAGCCTTTAATTGGCCAGTAAGGCCCAAAAGAAGATATGGTATTCCTAGGATTAATTTAATATGGATGAAATGCAAGTAATTTTGAGGAAGGTTGTTGTCTATATTGCACGGAAATCTTGGAAACTCTACATGCTTTCCCATGGGCATTTCATGTTTTCCTGTTTCTTCATGTTTCGGTTTTCGTGCTACATAGGATGTTTCTCTTTCAGCTCTTGGGTTTTAGCCACTAAGATGCACATTGTATCTTTCACAAAGTAGCATGGACTTTTCTATGCAGTTATTACTATTTCTAGTATACTGAAGTAGTGTTGCAATTGGGAATTTAGAGGTGCTGAACCCAAGCTTGGGATTGCTGAAGAAGAAGTTAAAGGCATTCTTGAAGTTATTGCGACCACTGGAAGATTTTGGTATGGTTTTAGCTCAATTTTTATTTTCCCTTATTTTTTTCGTTAGAATTTTTCCTTATATTATTTGACTTTTGAGGTCTGGGCTAGTTTTGGCATTCATGTTTCTCTAATGTAGGCTCAACTCAAACTGTTTACTACTGATGATGGGCCACTTTGTCATGCATCTATATGCTTGTATTTGTGTAATTATGGATTACATGGGTCTCAATTTTAATCTGATACTACTAAGCCTAGAAGCAGCACCAACCTTTCCCTTGTTCTTCTTTAAATTTGAAAACTATTTTGCTGCATTACTCCTTTATTTATATGCTACTGTGTGATCTTCTCCATGTCTGTATTCTTGTGTCAATCAAAATCAAGGACTCCACAAGCACACTAATCCTTTATAAACATAAACCGAAAGAGATAATTGGGCTCTTGTCGTAGTCCAATCTGTGCAAATCTTTATGGATATGAATGTGTGAACTATCATTTATTAACATACTTCCCTCCATTGCTAGAGCAGGTGCTGATTATATATAGTATATATAGTGTTATTCTGATTCCTAGGATGACATATGAAGGTATTACTCCCTCCATCTCAAAAAGATTATCCACTATTCTATTTTGGGATGTCCCAAAATAAATGCGCTCTTTCATTGATTTCTAATTTACCCTCATTAATTATTAAACTAGCAAAGTACATTTATTTTCTCATTAAGTATGATTAAGGGTATAAATAGAAAAATGTATTATGAATTGTGAGTTGGCAAAATTTTAAATCTTAAACAATGTGAAAAATGTTTGATGACAACTTTTTAGGACAGAGGGAGTCCATTATTTTTCAATATCAAAAGTAGAGAGAAGCCTGAGACAAAAAACAATTGTTCATGTGACAAGGTGAATTGACTTTTCTGATAGGGGTGGAGTTTTTGGTGCACATTTTAGTACATTTTTGTCCAGTATTTCACATAGAAACTTCACAAAATGCTTAATAGATGAAAAATATTTGGTTATGTTCTCCATTTTTACGCTAGCATATTAGCTAGTATGACTTAATATTTACTTCCTTCATAATGCTTGTTTTGTACTTTAGATTCTACTGACTATATTGCATTGCTTTCTACTTGTACATCAATCGATAAATGCTGTTGTCATATTTGCCATCTAGAAAGATATTTATTTCTTTTTCTAAATCCATTCTTCTGTTGTAAAGGTCCGTTTTTAGTTTTTGAAATACATAATTATTTATATCTAAATGAAGTCCAAATGCTACCTAGGAGGCTTTATGAAGCAAGACAAAGCCATTCGTGAATTCATTGTAGGCATCAGAAGTCCTTTTGGTTAGGCTTCTGAAATATACTGATTTATGCTCGTAACTTAATATGGGCATGTTATACTATGGTGGTTGCTCACTTATTCTTGTTTGCTATTTTACAACCTGTGGATAGATGATGGGAGGATAGGTACAGTATCACTAATATTTTATGTGTCTGTTTCATGATTGATATGGTAGGCATGATTGGGAGAAATTGAAGAGCATGATATCCTTTCATCTGAAGCAGGTATGGGGAGGTATGCTAGCATGTAGTTCTCTTATTTCTTTACACTGTCACTTCTATATATTTGATATTGTTAGGATAAAAGGTGCATTGTTGTCTCAATTATTGGTCGCTTGTAATACTTTTCCTCTTATGAATTCATGAAGGTTCTGTCTCAGTATCCTGAGGCAAAAATGACCCATGAGGAGCAGAATGCTTCACTGGGAGAAACTTATGCAGATCTGGTGAAAAGGTTGGATGAAGGTAGTTCCAACACCATATACTTGCTTTGTTTCTAGCTGCCTGTAAGATGAGTCTCATATACATTTGCTACACAATATAATTTGAAGTAATTGATGTGAAGGAGGGAAATAGTGATAAGACAGGTCAATTCTCATATTAGAATGCTGTGTTTGGCTTGGCTGAGTAGATATATGGGCATGGCCATGTGGTATGATTGGGACATGGTAAATCCCAAGCATTGTTGTTAGTCTCTCTTGGGTAGGAACTGGAAGCAATTTCCTAGGTAACTTAGAAAAAGTGAAAATCCATGGTTTCACCTACAATTGGATGAGGGGTAAAGTTATGCTGTGGGTTTGATGCAAAGTTATCAGAAAACTTTGAACTTTGACCATCTGAGTCCTGAAACTTTTTTCCTTAGGGCTAAGATGTGATCCCCAAGCCATGATGACCCAAAGCAAACCACTGTGCCATATGATTTCTGTGAGCTCTAGTTATTGCAATATCATTGTGGGCAAGAATCCGGTTTAGGGTTGCTGCTGTACCCATCAAATGCGGCTTTTGGCAAATTCCCTTTACATGGTTTGGCTAATTGATAAGCACGAGTATTGGAAATTTTGGGCTTTTCTTTTTCCTTGGGTGAAAGTACTTATATGATTTTTGTTTCCCGCTATGCAGCACTTCATAGTTTTGATGAAGGTCCTCCATTTACCCTGCAGAGACTCTGTGAGGTGATTTTTTGTATATTATGTTCTTATACTCTCTCTCGTTCTCTCCTCTCCAGCTCCTTGCTTTCCCTATACTCCACAGTGAGTACATATCTGCATTGGTTAGGGTTTCTGAACTACTAGATATCCCCTTGAAATGATTCTCTAATGGTTGACCTGGATAGATAACAAGGTGTAGATTGTAACATTTGCCTTTTGGTCATCATGTTAACTTATGGTCATCTGTATGTCTAGTTCTCAAAACTACAATAAGTTGAAAAAATGTTGCTGTCTGGTTGATTTTTATGATTCATGCAAGATCTATGATATATTAGCTTGGACACAGATATAAAAGATTATACTCTGATTGCAGCACTTAAAACTAAAACTCTTTGTCCTAAGAAAGTCCCCATATATTTAAATTCAAAAATTGAAAACCATCACATTTCAGAACTCAATTTAAGTAAAGATTTATAAGTAGACGTATGCAATTTGTCCCTAATTTTATGCTGTTGTTCCTTTAGTTTAAGAATGGAAGGCCGACATAGTTTGCATACTTGGTTGTATTTGTCTCTATGGAGCTGCAGAATGCATTTACTTGTATATTTTGATATATGAATTAAACGTTAATTGAGGAGTTATAGCTTTAAGAGTTCGTAAAATATTCAGGGTGTTAAATTTGTATTTGTTGTGAATTACTTGCTATATAGTCAGTAACTTTGTATTAGTGTTTTTTTCTTATGCATTTTTCTCTTACTTTGAACCTTTTCAATAATTAAGCAAATCTATGGCATTTGATACATAAGATACATGGAGTGATCCTTTGCATGATTTGACAACTCTGCTACTCTGTTGATTTCTATCTGTTTATCCTTTATCTTTGTGGCTTTATTGTTGTCAAACGTATCCTCCTATATCTTCTTCTGTTTTATATTTAACAGATCTTATTGGACGCGAGAAGTATTTATCCAAATCTCTCAAAGCTCGCCCTAGCACTGGAAAAGGTATTACTATATCTTTAGTTTCATTCAGCATTTTTTTTGTATCTTAATATTTCATTTATGGTCAGTGCTGTTATAGTTGAAATTTTTTTCAGTTTCCCTGGAGGATGCTTTCAGTTACTTATTTTCTATGCTATTCATGTCTTCCTTTGGATCAGGTCAAATTTCACTGATATTTCATGTCCTTTTGTTGAATATGAATAGGATGTTTGCTGTGCAGTATAACTTCACATCATTTTTATCCAATGGCTAAGTTACGGAACATGTCTCTCTTGACTGGGACAGTTCATAGTGACTTTACTTGCCAAACTACCTGGCATTACATTCTTATTTTCTGTTACAAATGATAAGAAGGCTATGATGCTCCTAGTTTGTCTAGCTTTGTTTAACGGCATCAAACACTCAGGGCGAGGACTGATTGAACCTGGGTGCTAGGGGATATGGTAACCTTTTGTCTGATGTCTATTATATAAAAGTAGACATGTGCAATGGCTGCCCTGGCCCCAATCTGGCGAGGCCTGGATTATTGACCAGGTCTGCTAAATGTATGATGTATATAAAAATAAGTGTTTTTGTTGTTAAAGTGAGGGTGAGGATGAACCTCAATTACGGTCAGTTTGCTGGCCTGGCCCACGTGGAGATAGCCATGGTTTGGCTGGGGACTAAACCCTCTGCTAAAATCATATTTTGGGGGGTTGTGCCATGTGAGTTTTCAAGCCTATTAACATGTCTAGATGGAAGCCTAAAAAGCATATCATATTTGTCTGATGATTTCACTTGTAGTTTAATGGCTGTCGTTATTTTCCGCTAGGGTGCTTGCCTAACACTGTTCAGTATTAATTGGTTCTGAAGTGATGAAAGTAGCAATCTATAAATAATCCTCACCTTGATTAGTTTCCAGGTTTTGTCAAACTCGGACTGTAATAGCTACCAAAAAGAGAAGTAAAGCACAGAGAAACCATTTTTAATGTAGAAAAATGCATGAATGCCTGAATCATTGCTGTTCTGAATTAGGTCTTTTTATTCACTGTCTATTCTAATTAACTCCATGTTATTATTCTGGTGCTTAATTAGTTTTACTAACATAATCAAATCCTGTTTCCAGAATCTGCTAGTGACATCTACATTGACTGTTTGTATGAATCCCTATCCACAAGCAATAGAAAAGCCAGCTGAGGCAGATAAAGCATGTGAAGAACCACAACTGGTGCCCAATTCAGTACAAAATGGTGTTGAACCTGTGGCAGGGGACGGGGACGAAATAATGGCGGAGGTCCAGGAAGCCGATGTTGATGATGATATGACCATTGACATGGAAGCCTTTGAAGAAATAGTTGGATCATCGGAACCAAACTCTACTCCTGGAAATTCCTGAGTTTAAGTAATTTTTTTTGCTACAACTTCTAAGCTCTGATCCATAAGCGGCTGCCTTGTTGAGACTGTATTTCAACAAGGCGGGCAATATTGCTGGCTCCTCCTATCCTTCATGCTAAACAGCAGTGAGGGATGGCATAGATCTATGGTGCATGGAGACGTTTCACTTCATGTATCTTCCTCGAATGGTGTGTATTTATACAGTTATCACTCTGTAATTTGCCACATGGCTTCTTATATCAAGAACTTTTATATTGCCAATTGCCATGAGAAAAGTTTAAGTGGCATGGTGAACCAAAGTGAAAATCATATTACCCAGAATTGCTATAAATTGGTAGCGTGAGACGGAGGACTGAGCCACCTGAGGTCTTGTTACGCTCTTTTTCTCTTTTACAGTATGCCAACAAAGCATGCAACGGACACGAAAAGAATTTCTAAGCAATACAAAGAGAAAAGAACGTGAATTTACATTGCTTTTCTCCTATTTATTTTATTGTTTAAGGTGATAATTACACCTTTGTGTTGTAAAATATTTCAATTTCTCGTGAAGCAAAATTAATCACCAAAATGTAAATTGCATTGATAATTTGTTGAAGAAATATTATTTTCATGTGTTTTTTTTAATATTTCCAGTATAATATCATCCTGGTCAATTAATAACTTTTATTATAGAATAATTTTTTATGGTCTCGAATTGGCTAATAGATTAAATTAATAATTTCAATAAATTAATAAAATAATACCTAAATTCAATTTTTTTTGTTGACATATGAAATTAAGTCATCAATTGAATTCGTGAAATTTCAATTATTTCTTGTGGCGCTAATACCTTATGTCATTTGCTGAAAATTCTTTTATTTTTTAGGATCATTTGTTGAAATTACTCTTCTATGATCGTCACATAAGTTATATAAGTATTTGCGAGACTCAAAATCAATTGAAATTTCAAACATAAAGTAAGTTTTTTTAAAATTTAAAAATATTTAAATTTTATTATTAATTAAAATATTAGTCTTACACTTTTTTTTAAAAAAAATTCAAGCGAAATATTAGTTTGAAAACGAAAAATGTAATATTTTTAAAGTAAAAATGATAACAATTTTAGAAATGAGATAAATATTTTTACGTCAATTTTGATTATAGATATAATTGACACAAATTTGAAAATTTTAGATATAACAGTAAAAAATTGGAAAAATTGATTTTTTCTTTTATGTCATTTGGTCTTGACTATTTCACCTTTGTGTTGTAATTTTTTTTTTTTAAAATACCATGTTTATACCGTTATATCTCTGTTTATCATAAGACAATTTTATTATCAAAATGTAAATTGCATTGATAATTTTTTTCAAGAAATATTATGTTGACATGATTTTTATATTTCAAATTTAATATAATTTCTGTAAATTAATACTTGATAAATTAATAATTTCTATTGTACGATAATTTTTATGGTCCCAACTTGGCTAAAATAGGTTAAACGAATAATTTTGATAAATTAATAAAATAATACTTAAATTTGACTATTTTTTCGATTGACATGTGAAATTAAATTATCAATTGAATTAGTGACATTTCAATAAGTTCTCATGGCACCAATAAATTATATATTTTCTCAATGTATTTATAAAATGAAAAGAATTGGCTTAAAATTAAAAATCTGTGCCATTAATTTGGAATTAATTAGAATTGAGTTGCTAATATTGAAACTTAAAGAGTTGGGATTAAAATTAATAAAAAAGAAAAGGTAACGTTTCTGGACATTTAGCCTTTTAATATATGTTTTCTGATATTCTGTTAATTATTATTATTGGAAAAGCTATATATAACCTATTATTAATTTACAGTTTGTCAAAAATAGAAAGAAAAAAAAAGGTTCATTAACATTTATATAATACTAAAAATGCCCTAAAATTAGTTGTGAATTTTCTAAAAAATATCCTTGATTGAACTCTTTTCCTTTACATTTAAAAATTAAATCATAAGATACACAAACATTTATTTGCTAAATTTAGGAATCGAGTTTAATGCCAAAATGTTTTCCAGTAAAGAAAATGATTATAGAGTCAAATTACAAGCCCTCAAATTTGAATATCAGCTGCTTGAATCTCTGACTGTGTTAGAGACAGTAGTTGGGTAACTTTCTGGGAAAGAAATATAGTGGCAAACATCAATGGTAATTAAGTTAAACTGTCTTATCGAGACTGGAAAAAAAAAAAAATCAAAGAAGAAGATGATTCAAAAGTTAATCAAAATTATGAGTTGTTCTAATTCTTTGTATGTAAGATGAAAATAAGATTAATACAAAAAAAAAAAAAAGAGAAAGAAATGAGAGAAATGAAAGAAGGATGATGAAGGTGGTAGCGGAGGTGCAGGTGGAAGTGCAAAATTCTCATCAGAATGTGAATGAGATGAAGATGTTAAATTTTCCACTGAGACTCTGGAGATTGGGGAAATTTTGATTGTGAATTCAAAGTAGGAGCTAAAATTGCAATCTAAAATGTTTGAGGGTAATGTTGATATTTTATACAAATTTAGCAATAAAATTAACATAAAAGCTTAAAATTAAGGGTGTCAAAAATAAAAGAATTTAAAATATTTTTTTTAAAAAAAGAGAGATATTATAAAGGATTTTCATTATTTTATTCAAAAATTAAGCATCTCAACTTTTTCTTAAACTTGTCAATCATATTAGAGAATTAAAAAGAAAAATATAACTCTTCATGTCATTAAAAAAAAAAAAGAAGCTCTCCAGTTGAAATAAAAAAACTAACACTAAAAAAAATATATATGTAAAAGTAGTCATTGCATTATGATTTGAGAGAGAAAGTGCAGTGAATAGCAAGAAAGGAGGACAAGAAGTAGATGCAAATACAAATTGAAAAAATATGAATTACAAAAACATACTCTTATGTCTAATTCAACATGATATATCATATTTGAATAATTTTAACAGAAAATGAATGATTGAGATTTACAATATAACATTGATGAAATAATACTTGATTAATTAATGATCCCTTTTAAACAATATTTTTGGCTAGTTCCAACTTGGAGCCAACATGCTAAATTAATATTTTGCAAAATTTATAAGATAATACATTATATAAAAATCCATAAAGCCCCAATTAAAAAGTTATAATCTTTTGATACATTAATATATAAAATATGATTATTATACCAATGCTTAGTTGATTCAAGTAGGTAGAAAGTTTGGTACCACTTAAGTAAGGTTTTAAGATTGAGCCTTGTAAATATAAATTTTAGTATTGAGAGAGTTTTATCTTTCCTTCGTGGGTTCGTTCAGTTCGAGTTTAGATTAATCCCATATTCACTAGATCTATGGTCTTATAGAAAAAAAATACAATTATTATATTTTCTTAAATACAAGCTAAATATTTATTTTTTCTTAAAATTATTGGAGTATGACCATATTTTTATCATTTGTGATGGAATGAGATGATGATTTAATGTGATGTTCTCATACTCCATGGTATGCTCACTCATATATGTTTTTTTTTAAAAAAAAAAAAATTTTAACCACTTAATTTTATATTAATTTCTCTTATTTTTATGTGTATTAGTTTTAATTTATACTATTTTAATGTTTTATTTACATTTTTAAAAAAAGTAAAGAAAAAGAAGAAGAAATTCAAACTTTTAGCTATAAATGGATTAACCTCGAACTTGAAACTGTATTTATTGAGCTGGATAAAAAAAGAATTTTAAAAAAATATGTGAAATCCTTATATGCCTAATTTTTTACGCTTTAAACAATTCATGAATAAAAGTTTTTCTAAAGGAAGTTATGACCATTGAGTGAAAAAAGGTTACTCTGCTAATTCCAATTTCATATGGTATAGAAAAGAAATCTCAGAAAAATCTTAAAATCTAGTCTTATATTTCATCCAAAATCTCGTAGAGTTTGTTATCATCAACTTATTCATTTATCAATAAAGAAAATGCTTTTAAGTATATATCAAAACAAGAATTTTAAGTAAAGTGGTGATATTTTAAAATTGATTACTCACTTTACAAAATAATCTATGAATTTACTTAATATTTATAATCTTTCAAAATAATCTATGAATTTACTTAATATTTATAATATTTCTATTTATCTTGTAACTTTCGCTACTATTACGTACATTTTTCAATATTACAAAATATCCTACTCTCTTTTAACTCTTTTTCAATTTCTATTCTTTTATACAAAAATAAGAAAAGTTATATACTTAATCACTTTTTCTTATTATATTTAATCTAACTAGTTTACAAATAATCGATATAATTATTTCTTACTCACAAATTCTTTTATAACTTTATAACCAAATTATTTACATTTTTGCTCTATTACAAATTATAAACAATATTTATATTTGTTTATTGTTGACTAATTTTATATACAAGTTTTTATCTTCAAATATTATTATAAGGTCTAATTTATAATTAAAAATTTTATATTATCTAATTTATAATTAACAAATAATACTTATTTTACAAATAACTCTAATATAAAATTATCAGGATTTGATATTTTTTAAAGTAGAGTTTTTTTTTTTGAAAAATTCTTGCTTAGCTAATAAATAAGATGATAAATTTTTTGTTAGAATTTGATTAAAAAATTAGCAAACCACACTTGATTACAGTATGAATAAAAGTTGAGCGATCATTAAAATCATTCTTTTATGACTATAACAAAAATTGACTAATAATTAAGTGACTATTTATATAAATTACTTTAAAAATTCCTAAATTTTAACAAATGAAACAACTAGGAATTGGCTTCACTTTTGTTTTCTCCTTTAGTTGAGGTTAAGAGTTTAATTTTTTAAACCTCATTTCCTTAGGGTGAGTTTGACATTGCTTTTGTTCATAACTGATTTTAAGGTAAAAAGTAGAAGAAATTATTTTTGTTAATTGATTTTAGATCTCATTAATATGAGTTTTGTAAACAAAAAATTAATTTTAAAATAAGTTCATATTTAAAATTTTTATCAATAATTATTAAATTTATTCGATAATGTAACTAAATTATTTGCATATGTAAATAAAATATTTTTAAAATATTTTAAAATTTTAAAATGCATTAATTTAACAAATAAAATCAATTTTTTTTTTTATAATAGCAAGACTAAGCATATTCTTAGTTATAGGTCATTCTAGAGTACCATCATTGTACTCTATAGTTTAAGACACTAACCATTAGATTTTTTTTATTTTAATATTAATTATTTATTATTACAATTAATTATTTGATTAGTAAGTTATTAATAATTAATGTTATTTAGAATTAAATTCTGTTACATTTATCTTATCTTTTAATGTCTTAATTTACTAATGCCTATATTTATTAATTAATAAATTTAATAAAAAAATAATGTTTCCTACACTATTTGAGTTGCTAGTAGATTCATTTTTTAAAAGATTAAATTTTCATATACTCCTTGAATTCTATAAATTTATTTAATTTGAACCAAATAAAATTAAATTGATATATCATAGAAAATAATTTATTAAAAATAGTTATATTATTCAAAATTAATCTGATTCTAAATAAAATAATTTTCTCTCTTTATTTTTTTTTGTCAAAATTTTGTTCACATATAAAATTTCATCATACAATAAATGAAAGAGTTTTATCTTTATATATAACGTGATTGTTCAATTTATTAACTATATTATATTTAAGATAAAAATAATTTTATTTTATTAGTTATAGTATAAATATAGCCTTTCTTACCTAGTTAAGTCACTCTACATATGCTATGTATGTAGTAACAAAATTTGAAAATTTTTACCTTAACTGTCAATAAATCATGAATTCTGAAGTTTCAAAAATTTTCAATTTTTTATTTTAATTGAAAACATATAATTTTAATTTTGACTTATTTCAGCTAATTTAATTAAAAATAAATTAATAAATTTTTTATCAATAAATAAATTATTTTTCAATATTGTAAAGTCTCAAATTAAAAAAAAAATTTATCGTTTAAAGTCATTTTTTAGTTTAATATCAATATTGGATTGAATTTAAGAGAATTCTCAAACATAGAAGCTATATGTTGTTCACGAATCTATTTCAAGCTGGAAAAGTTTGAGGCTTCGTTAACAATAATAGAATATAAAATGAACACATTCTGGATAAATAGAATTCATAATATTATTTAGGTTACAGTTAGAGTAGTAACTTTAATAAAAAAGAAAATAAATAGAGAAAATTTTAAAATATAAATTCTATAATCTTAAAAAATAAAATTTATAATAATCTTCTCTTCAAATATAAAATCAAACATTTTAAATTTAAATATATTCAATTTATAAATTTAAAAATAAATTTATATTAATACTCTAAAGGTGAAATTATCATCTTAATATCTTATTATAAATTATTTTGATAAATAAATTAATAATAAATTAATGTTTTTAGTTCCAAGTAAAGTAATTTTAGTAATTGATATTAAGAATTAGTCAGTGTAATTTATATAAAACATAATCAAATTATAGTTTATTATAATACAATAAGTAAAAATAAATCATTGCAATTCATATAAGACAAACTAAATTATTGTATTAATTCATTCTAATTTTAGAATTAATGAATTAAGAATAAATTGGTGTAACTTATATTGAATATAATGAAATTGTCATCTTAAGCATACCATATTTTATAATTATATCAAACCCAATAAAATATTATACATATATGAGGGAATTTTATATACCACAAATATAATGATTATAACAATTATAGATAACTACATATAAGAAAAAATATATAGAAATATACATATAAGAATTTTATTAAACTCAAATTATTGTTACAGTAGTTATATTATTTTCTTAATTACATAATATATATATATATATATATATATATATATATATATATATATATATATATATATATATGTTACAAGGACAAGGATTCAAAAAAATCCTTCTCTAATTAAGATTCTTATTATCTTTGTATTATACATGATATGCTTATCGATCTTGAGCATTTATTTTCTTATAAAATTCATCTTTTTAATTTCTTTTAAGGATTGTATGGTGAATTAGTATATTTTCATTGATTGCTATGATTCTTTTCTTGAAATCTAAATATGAAATATGTTTTTAACTAAAAAAAGGACAAAAACTATTCCTTGGTTTCATGAATAATAATAATAATAATAATAATAATAATAATAATAATAATAATAATAATAATAATAATAATAATAATAATAATGTTTCTTTTTTTGAAATGGAAGAAAATAATTTTCATTTATGAAATATTAAATACAAAAATACTAATACATGTAAAAAGTTAAAGCTTACAATCCATAACATCTTATATTAACATTAAATATGTTGAATTTGATTCAAAAAGTGATAATCTTCCTTTATAGAAATACAATCATATTGATAGAACTTTGCATAACAATAGGGAATAAGCTCCATGATTGAATGAAACCACAACTTGACACTTTTGTCTTTAAACAAATCTGGTTGAATTACTATAAAAAAATAGATCGATTGCTTTAATATATTATAAATAAATTCCATAAAAGGATAATAACAATCTTCATAAAATATACATCCATAAAAAAACAATTAAAAATTTCTATTAGAGTTAAGAAAAAAACAAACAAAACTATATATATATATATTGATATTGAGTCATTCAACATTATGTTATTTATCTGAAATGGATCATCAAATGGTCTTTTCGCACTTAAGCTTTACATGTTTACCAATTGGTTTACCATTTATTGTAATGATTTCTTTCAGCTTCTTTACATATGAACAAATAATTTCTTTCATATTTTTGCTTCTCATCCCTATTTCTTTCAGCTTTTATATTGCTTTACTGCTTTCTCTGTCTGTTGCTTCTCATCCTCTACCTCCCTCTCACTATTATTCTCTCTTCCCTCTCAAACCTCTCTTTGTAAATGCTGCACTTTGTTACTTTCTCTTCTTGAACTGCCCTTTTTATTTTTCTTGATTTTGATTTTGTTTGCTCTCAAAAAAAAAACAAAAAACAAAAAACAAAAAACAAAAAACAAAAATTGGAATCAAAATGGTTCCGAAAATTATGCTTCCCATTTCACCAAAATCATTGAAGACCCAATCACAAAATATGTTGTTATCCCTATCAAGCGACATATCAGTTACGCTTTCAAGTGCAACAGCAATGTTAGCAGACTCCAGGGTGAGGTTGATCAACTAAAGAACAAAAGAGTCAGGTCGCATCAATCCGTTGAAGATGCTGAGGGAAACGGGGAAGAGATCCATAAGAATGTCAGAAAATGGATGGATGATGCGGACAAAGCTATTGCAGAGGCCGAGCAACTTATCCAAGGCAAGGAAGAAGACTTGAGGAAGAGGTGTTTCTTTGGGTTGTGTCCTAAGTTGAAGACGCATTACAACCTTAGCAAGAAAGCAGACAAGAAAACTTTGGCAATTGATAAGCTTCAAAATGAAGGTGGACTCGATCCAATTTCCTATCGTCCTCGTCCAAAGCAGATAGTGCTCCTATCTATGCACATTCGTGAGGCCTTGCCTTCAAGGTTGTCAATTTTGAAGGAAGTAATGGATGCACTAAAAGATCCTAATCTAAGCATCATTGGCTTATATGGGATGGGCGGGGGGGTTAAGACCACCCTAGCAAAGGAGATCCGGAGACAAGTCCAAGAAGACAAGTTATTTGATGTTGTGATTATGATTGCTGTATCCATAGCACCAGATCTTAGAAGGATTCAAAAGGAGATTGCTGAATTCCTAGGCTTGGAGCTTCCTGAAGAGGGGATGCTTGCACGAGCTAATCGACTACGTAAGAGGTTGAACAAGGAGAAAAAGATACTTATCATGCTTGATGATATATGGAAAAAACTTCAATTAGAGGAAGCAGGAACTTTTAGCAAATTAAGAATATTAAAAATCAGCCGTTGTCCAAGATTGAAGCACCTTTTCTCATGTTCGATTTCTAGATGTCTCGTGGAGCTTCAAACATTAGAAATCAGCTATTGTGATAACATGAAACATGTGATTGTTGTTGAAATTGAAGATACGGATGAAGTGGTTGAGTTCACTAAATTATGCTCCTTGAAACTAGTTGATCTTCCACGTCTCAAAAGCTTTTGCAACAAAAAGGAGGTGCTTCAGATGGGAACTGAAGTGAGATCAGCTGATGTTCCGTTAACACTTTTCAACAGAATGATATGTTCCATTGACTTAGCTCTCTCTCTCTCTCGGCATTATAAATTGTTCTGGCAATTATTATATGTTCAATGCATTGGTACGGCGATTGTCGTAAACATTAATGTAGAATTTACCTAATTTATTGCATGAACAAACTGAACATACGAATGATTTACATGTTATTGTATAAACCCAAGTTCTAAATTGTATTATAGAAAACATTAGTTTGAATTTAATTATCATTTAATATATATATTTCAATGTAAAGGACAAAAAGCTGTTTTAGAGCATCCAAATAAAAAAATTATATTTTGGGCATAGTAGGATATCCCATGTAATTATCAGCAACAAGTAGATAGCTTTAATTTTTTTTTTAAAAGAGTTTATTGAAAATATGTATAAGATTTGTTGTTGAACTACAAATGAATTTATGTGTAGGATTCTTTTTTCTCTAATTTGGAGGATTTGCAATTAGATGACATTAATTATGAAAAGATATGACACAATCAATTTTTCCAGGATATCATCAACTTTGAAACATATATATGTAAAGTGGTGCAATCATTTGAAGTATTTATTTATTTACACCACCAATTGTTGAAAGTTTTTCATAGCTCAAACAACTTGAGATACATAAATGCATTTCCATGGAAGAGATAGTACTTACGGAGGCATTTGTAGAAAAAAAAAAAAAAAGAAGAAAACATGAATAATAAGATAGTCTTTCCTAAATTGGATAGTTTGCATCTTCACTCGCTTGAAAACTTGAGTAAGTTCTGCAACAAGTGTCCAGTTGAATTTCATTCTCTCAAAGAATTGAAGATAGAGGATTACGGTGCATTGATGACCTTCGTTCCCCGTGCTTCATGTACAGATAATATAGCCAATATAGAAGCACAACAAATAAATTCAGAGACAAATCAAATCCTTGAAATTCAATTTCTCTTCAATGAAATAGTATTTTTTTTCCCTCTTCTTTCTCTCCTTAATTAATTGTGTTGGTGCTCTAACTTTTGAAAATTGGCTCAACATGTGCTAAAACTTTTGCAATTGAATCCCAACCTTAAAACCCTTTTTAATTCAGGAATTTTGTGAAATTTTAATAAAATTTGACAACAATGAAATAGGAATGACAATCATTGATTCTTTTTTAGGTGAAATTTAAAAGAAATTACAAGAAATGAGTTTTTTTTTTAAGTTGGGTTTTTTCTTTAATAATTCTAATTCATTTCAACAGATCACATTTTTCTTTCTCGTCTTTTTCTAATTTTTTTTTTTTAAAATGCATTACTTCGTGGAATTGGTGTTGCGGGTTGCTTTCTCCAATTTGGAGGTAATGGAACCTTACTCCATGGATAAGTTGAAAAATATATGGCACAGCCAATTTGCAGTTGACTCCTTCTACAAGCTAAAATCATTGAGAATTTCAAATTGTCCAAATTTAGTGACTATTTTTCCATCAAGTGTATTACGAAGATTGGAAAAATTATGGATAGAAGGTTGTTATTCATTGGAGGAGATATATCAAGTGCAAGGGTGAGATAGCAACATTTAAGTTGAGAACTGAATAGACTATCCTCACTGAAACATATATGGAGCAAGAATCCACAAGAACTTTTCTCTTGTCAAAATCTGCAGTCAGTTGATGTTTGGAGATGTGATGTTCTGAAAAACCTCTTTCCAGCCATCATAGCCAAAAGTCTTTTGCAACTTGAAAGCCTTCAAATATGGGATAAGGGGGTAGAGGAGATTGTTGCGAAGGTAGAAGGTGTTTAAGAGACCCCTCATTTTATGTTTCCTCAGCTAACCTCTCTTAACCTTCGCAATGAGGAGTTTTTATCCAGATACACATATTGTTAGTTTGCCCAAATTGAAATCTTTGGACATACGTAACTGTGGCCTAAGAATGGAATTTTTGGAAAAGGTATGGTTTTTTTTGTGGTGATTATTTTAAACTTATTTAATCGAACTTATATAACTATAAATACATTTAAAATCATTAAAAAGTTGTCCACATATAAGGAAAATTTTAATCTATTAAATTGTTTGTTGAAGAGAAAACTTCAATATAATACATATAATAATGAGTTTAATTTATTCATATAAACACTTGGCCATGACTAAATAATTAATTATCATGAATCCATGAGGCAAAGCAAAGCTTAAGGAGGAGTGTTTTTGTGATTAGCATCTTTACATGTAAACTTTCTTCTTCTTCTTCTTTTTAATTTTCAATTTTTCTTTTCAATTCCAAGACTGGAACAATTTGTTTATTTTATTTCTACAGGTAAGTTGCAACTTGGAGGAGTTGGCATTATACTCTGAACAATTGGAGTATATACAGCTTAAGTGCATTTCCATTTGAAAGTTCTTGAGATAAACAAATTCTCGGACTAGTCGAGGATTTTTCTATTTGTTTTCTTGAAAAGACTATACTCTTTTGAACAACTTTATATATCTGGAGGTTCTTTGGAAGAGCTATTCTCATATGAAGAGATGGTTGGTACGGAGGAAGATGCAGCTGGAACACTTGTGCAGCTTAAAAACTTGAACATATTCGATTCTGAGTATTTGAAGCATATATGGAGGCCAGACTCCCGATTGGAACCACTTTTTGAGCATCTTGAAACTTTGTATCTAATTTAGTGTAGAAGTTTGATCAATATTGCACCATCCTCATCATCATCTTTCAACAACCTAAAAGCTGTTAAAGTGTGTTCCTGTAACAGATTGACAAACTTGGTAACAGTGTCAACAGCCAAAACTATGGTGCTACTTGAGCAAATGACTCTGGATTATAGTGAGATGATGACCGAAATAGTGGGAAATGATGGAGATCGTACTGTGGATGAGATTACATTCAGGAAATTGAGAAGTGTGATCCTTGTCGATCTAGAAAATCTTACCAGTTTTTGGTAACGGGGTCACACCTTCAGTTTCCCATCTTTAGAAGAAGTGGCTATCGCTGAATGTACTAATATGAAGATTTTCTGTCCAGGAGTCTTGAGCACACCAAAGCTAAGGGTAATAGAATATAATCGTAGCGAACGCTGGGATGGAAACCTTAATGCGACTATAACTGGAGGGGGTAATGTGGACGCAGGTACATATTTATTTATTTGTTTATTCTTTTGTTAATCCTTGGAAGTCAGAGCAATATATATTTTTAATAACATTGCACTGTTTTGGGATTAAAAGGGTGGTACACATTTTTGCGTGTCTGAACATCCTGAGCTCTGGCGTAGCGGAATCCCAGGGAGGCTCTTCATCATTTTGGAATCTCTACCGGTGGACGAACGTGCAATTCCCTTAAAACGCTATATCACCCAATCTAATGCGGTTCTTGGACAATTTGACAGCGCTTGGAGTAGCAGATTGCAATTCAGCAGAAGTAATATTTGATTTGGAAGGACTATGTGCTGATGAAGGGCGTGTTGGGCTGTTGCCCCAATTAAGTGAATTGCATTTAATCAGTCTACAAATGTTGAGCCATTTATGGAACAAAGATCATCAGAGAATTTTGGAATTCAAAAATCTTAAGCTTCTCAGAGTTCATAACTACAGGAAATTAAAGTATGCATTTACTTTGTCCATGGCTATGTGCCTTGTGCAGCTCCAAGAGCTAGAGCTATTTGATTGTAACATGATGGAAGGAATAATTGAAGAAGAAGAAGCAGAATTACCTAACATCATATTTCCATCATTGGTGTCAGTCGTCCTAGAATGTTTGCCCAAATTTTCGAGTTTCTGTTCAGGACGTAGAAATTTTAAATGTCCATCACAGAAAACGATGAGCATCTATGACTGTCCAACTATGTAGACTTCTTTTCTGCACTCGAAAGGAAACGGAAGGGAAGGACAGATGATTCAGGAACACAAAAAAGGCTAGGCAAGAAAGAGCGTGATATTTGGAGGTTAGTTTGTTTGTAACTCAGAGAACTTTTCATTCTATATTTTTTTTAATCAAATTTCTGATTTCAACAGAATATGCTAACTAATTTTCAGTGGTTTAGTTGAAGTTATTGATAATAGGGTCTCAATGAGAATTTCAAAGAGGACACGAAAATACAAAAAGAATAAATTATTTTACCAAGAAAAGGAGAATGAATTAGTCTTAGATTCATGCCCAATTGTTGACAGATTTTATTATGAAATCTTAGAAGCAAAAAGATAGATATCGCACCGCGTGGTATCTATATTGTGTAGCACCCAAAGTCTTGTTTGAATGGTTAGGTGCTACAATGATAGAAATAAAATTTATTCAAATATATATAGAAAGTAAATAAAAAATGAACAAATTTTGCATTTGAAGTGAATAAATTTTATATAAAAATTTTAAATATATAATTAGTTCAAATAATATTTAGAAAGTTAACATAAAACTGAACAAATTCTGTATCTGAAATGAAGAAATTTTGCATTCAAATTATAAGTCAAACACGGTCTACTATAGTTACTATTATCATTATAACCTTGTTTGGTTTGTGGTAAATTTTTTTAAACATATAAAAAATGAACCAAAAAGATATAAAAAGTTAGAAAAAAAGATACAAAAATTGAATACAAAAACAAATAAATTCATTAATAGAAAATATAAAAAGAAAAACATATTTTACCCTAATAAATTATTAAGAACCACAACTCCTATTGTGTGTTATAAAAGAACAAAGTAATAGAAGTTAAAAATATTTACTGCTGACAAAAGGTATAATTCTGATTTATTGCTCCAGCAAAAAAAAATGGAACCAAATTCAAGAACACCCATCAAAATGAGAACTAAAATGAGACTGATGAAGCAAGAATGTTGGCTCAAATGCTTGTACTTGCCAAATTGTTCGTCCGCCAGAAAAGTGAGCGATTAGAAACTCTGCTTCATGCAAAAATTCCATGCAGAGAGAGAGAGAGGTGTTGCAAGGCAATTCTATATGAGTAGTAATAGGTGTGGCTCGGAGTTCGGTCTGAGTGACAATTATAGTGTTGTTGCTCTAAGGGCGTGTTTAGTTTAGTTTTTTTTTTTTTTTTCACATGAATATAGAATTTATTTATTTTTATATTTAATTTTTCTATATTTTTTAGTAAATTCTTTATTTTTTGGTTTATTTTCTATATCTATAAAAAAATTAGCAATGGACCAAATATAACTCTAATGGTAACAATAATTATAATAGATCGTATTTGACTCCATATTTTAGATATAAAATTTATTCATTTTATTTATAAAATTTGTTCAGTTTTTATTCACTTTTTATATATTATTTGAATAAATTTTGTATCTCATATTTAGATATAAGATTTTTTTACTTTAAATATAGAATTCATGTATTCGTTTGTTCACTTTCTATACATATATAAATAAATTCTATAATTGATATTACTATACCCAAGACTGTCAAATATGACCTTGTGCACTACACGTGTAGATATATATGCACTTTCCCATTTTGAATTTGGCAACGTAACTACACAACTAACTTGCAGTTGTAGTCATCAAATTATATCCTGAATTTTATAATGGTCATAGAATTAATTTTTTTATCATGAAAATCATTAAACTATAATAATTATTTCACAATAGTTTTTCAACAGATAAAAGTTTAATTGTCCCCCTAAACTTTTTAGAAAATTTTATAGTAGTCTAAATTAATATTTTAAGGCAATTTTAAACATATATTAGGATTTAAAGTTATTTAAATAATAAAAAATATTTTTTTTATTTTGTTTCCATAAATTAAACACAAAATATAGAAATAAATTAAAAAATAAAATAATTTTCCTTAAATAGATAGATGTTATGTAAATATTAGTAATACATTTGAATTTTTCTTAAAATAAATTTATAATATAAATTTTTCATTTTTTGGGCTTTAGCCTTTAAAAAACATAACAAAAGGTTAAATTAATTGAAAAATTAATTTGTACTGATATGTTCTTTTTAAAAAAAATCAAGGAGACAATTGAACTTTTATATGTTAAAAAATCATAAAAAAATTTGCCTGAAATACTTATATTAGTTTAGAGACTTTGATGGTGAAAAAAAAAAAGCTATCTGGTTATTATAAAATTTGGACTATAGTTTAATAACTATGGATGCAAATTAGTCTAATTATTCCAAACATCCATATGTTTAATTGACGAATGCACATAATTTTGACCAATTGACTACCCTTAAATGCTGCAAATTATTTTTATATTTATCCTCATCTCCTAATTATTTGATTGACCACTATTTTTCATTAATTTTAATTTTTTTAAAACCCTATTTGCAAATTATCCCTCCAATAGGAGGTCTAGTACTTACTGCAGCTTAAAATTGATAAAAAACAGTCTAGAATTCTCTCAATACATCAGAACTAATCACTCTTGTGTCTAAAATTGTTTGTTTAGATGTTTCCCAATTAGGAAGAGTTGCCATTGGACAACAGGTCCACCTTAATGATATTGCAATTTGAATTGCCAACGCATTTCTTTTCCAAAATAAAAGCTTTCGAGCTGCGCTTCTTTCCAAACAAATTACGAGTTTCTCCATTTGGTCTCCTTCCAAGATTACCATATCTAGAAAAACTAGGCATGCACGATTCCAATTCTTCTCTCAAAGAGCTTTTTCGATTTGAAGAACTCAGTGTGGACCATGAAGAGACCATGATACTTTCACAAGTAAGAGCTTTAAAGCTACATAATCTTGCTGATTTGCTGAATGTTTACGAACAAGTGAGCTCAGTTTTTCAATATCTTGACACTCTGAAAGTGAGCTCATGTGCAAATTTGATCAATTTAGTACAATTTAGCACTAAAGACTGCATCTTTTCAAAATCTAACAACTCTGCAAGTATTCGGATGTAATGGATTGATAAACATGATAGCATCTTCAGCGGCCAAAAGTATGGTGCAACTTGTGACATTGAGTGTAGAATCTTGTGACATGTTGAAGGCAATAGTAGGAGGTAAACAACATGGAATAAGAGATAAAATTGTTTTCGTTGAAATGAAAGGATTAAATCCTGCTCATTTAAAAACCTCACAAGCTTTTGCTTTGGCTCTCAGACCTTTGAATTCCATTCTTTAAAACAAGTTTTTGGGGTAAAATGGCCCAACTTGAATATTTTTTGTCTCTGAGTCTTAAGCACACCAAAGCTAAACAACGTAGTGTCTAAAAGTGACTTGCGGCGGAAATCACCAACATAGAAACTGCACTGGGAAGGCAATCTCAATGCCACCATTAAAAAGTTATATGTAGAAATGGTAAATATTTACTAGATCTTCTCAATTACTTGTCTCGTTGGGTGTCCTGATCCTGCTAACCTGTTTGGTTAAATTCTAGATTTTGTGTAATTTTACCTATGTTCACTAACGTAATATTATTTTGGGTTTCAGGTTGGATTTCTTCGCACCGAGGTTTTCAAACTCTCTGAATTTCCAATGCTGTAAGAAAAATGGCATGGCCAACTCTTGTGTCCTTACATGTTACAAAAGTAGACGGTGGATAAGTGTGCACAATTCTCACATGTGTTGTTTGCTCTTGCTTCATCAAATCTCGAGGAACTTAGATTGATTGAAAGTGCTGGTGATAGAAAAATGTGATTCCTCAGAATTATTATTTGATTCGGAAGATATTGCTAGCAAGATGGGTGAGTTAGAAGAATTGCGGTTACTTGATCTGCCTAGGTTGAGCAATCCTCAAAGAATTTTGAGCTTTAAAAACCTTGAATTGCTGAAGGTTCAGAATTGCAGCAATTTGACTAATATCTTTACTCTGTCTACAACTTTGGTGCTTGCAAAACTACAACATATGGAAGTAAAAAATTGCAATTTGATAGAAGCAATAATCACAAGAGGAGATGATAAAGAAAGGGCATATAAAATTACATATTCCCTTCATTATGCTTCATCACTCGTGACTGTTTGCCTAGCTTAATCAACTTGCATTTTGGAAATGATATCCTGCAATGTCTATCCTTGAAAATGATTTATGTGGTTGATTGTCCAAAGATGAAGATATTTACCTCTATGTTTTCAAACGAACAAGATTCAATCTCGATAGTCAAGGAAAACAGCGAAAGACAACACAAGGAAGACTTCACCAGACCACTCTTTGTTGGCAAGGTCAGTTTATTAAAATCTTTTTGCAATTTTAATTCATCCAAAATGCATCCTTTTCCTTAATGCTTAATTGAATTTTCAAGGTGTTAATCCCAAGGCTAGAAGAATTGACATTGGAATGGAACACCATTAGAGACCTGTGGTAAGAAATATTTCATGCCGAGTTCTTCTCTAGACTGAAATTACTTCATGTGTTCTCCTGGTGAATGTGGAATTCTGCCTACTGCTTTCCTTCAGTTTTTCAGCAATCTGGAGAAGTTTAAACTAAGTGATGCTTCTTTTCAAGTAACAATATTTCGTAAAGTTAATATTGGCATAGAAAAATATCCCAAGTCATGTGCATAGTTGAGTGAACTAAAGTTGTCCACAATGCCAATGCTCAAGCACCTGATGGACTCCCAACCAGTCTCGTTTTTCCAGTTTCTAGAGAATCTGCAAGTATTAGAATGTGGTAGATCGAACAACAACATGTTTTTCGAAAATCTAACAACTCTGGAGGTGTCAAATTGTCAAGGACTGGTAAATCTGTTAACTTATTCAGCAGCTTGAAGTCTTGTACAACTCAAAAGAATGAATATAAAGGAACGTGATACAAGAAATAGTAGGAAAGGAAGCAGATAAAGCAGAAGAGGATGAGATTTGCTTCAGTCAATTAACATGTTTGGAACTTTTTGATCTACCAAACCTCACTAGCTTTTGCTCTAGTAGTTCTGCCTCTAGTTTCCCATCCTTGGAAGAAGTGATTGTTAGAGGATGTCCGAACAAGAAGATTTTTGGGGTAATTTGTAAAACAACGTAAAAAAAATAAAAAATTAATGAAGCATTGAGAAAAAAATATTTATAAAATTGGGGTAGATCAAAACTTATTTAGTAAATAACAACAATCAAAAGTGTTGTGGAATAAGAGTAATATTTTACTTACCAAAGTTCACCTAATAAATTTATAAGTGAATGGAGAATGAAAGATTGTAGTGAAAACCACACTATAGGTTGATTCCCAAAAAAGATTGGAGGAATCACAAATGGTCACTCTTAAAACCTAACCTCCTTAGACAGAATCACCCTAATAGTAATTTAACAGTATAATATATCACTACAACTATACCCTACAAAATAGCTATTGAAAAATAAAGACAAAAATAAAAACATCAGAATTTAATGAGGTAGGGTCAATTATGCCTACGTTTTCGGACACTAACAAAATTATATTTCACTAAGAAAAGGACTACAAAGTGAAATATTACAAAAAAGAGAGAAAAATATTGAAAATTGCCTAAGAGATGAATAGACAATTTTGGGATGATTAAACTAAAAAAATTAAGGCTCTATTTATAACAAAAAAAACCTCTCTTCCCTTTGTTATTTCCCCGATGTGGGATTTTGAAGATGAATAGACAATTTTGGGATGATTAAACTAAAGAAATTAAGACTCTATTTATAACAAAAAAACCTCTCTTCCCTTTGTTATTTCCCCGATGTGGGATTTTGAAGTGAGCCAACATAGTTAACAAATCTCCACCTTGGCGAATTTCAACATTTTTAATCTCTCCTCAAATAGCTTTTGATAGTGTCTCCAAATTCAAGATCAAACTTTAGCAATATTGATCAAGTCCAAACAAAGTAGGAACTTGACCGCAATAACAACTTTTGTCATCATGTGAGCAGAATTCTCAATGTTATGAATTTTCTGTATTCTAACTCCACCTTCTTCTGTAATCTCTCTTACAAAGTGATATTGAATATCGATGTGCTTCGTCCTTGCATGATAAACTTGATTTTTTGCTAACTAGATAACACTCTGACTATCATAATATAGTTTGACGTACTTCTATTCAATTTTCAGTTCACTAAACAACATTTGAAGCCAAATTGCTTCCTTTACAGCTTCTGTGATTGTCATGTACTCTGCTTCTATAATAGACAAGGCAACTGTTGACTGTAAAGTAGACTTTCAACTAACTGGTGCCTTTGCAAAAGTATATACATAACTAGTAGTTGATCGACATTTATCCAGATCACCAACATAATTTGAATAACAATATCCAACTACACACTGACTGCTTTCTTGCTCAAATATCAATCTAAAATCCATGGTATTTCTAATGTATCGTAGAATCCATTTCACAGCTTGTCAATGCTCCTTTCTTAGATCATGCATATACCTATTCATAACCCCAACTGCTTGTGAAATGTCAGGCCTTGTACAAACCATAACATACATCAATCTACTAACAACACTTGCATATGGTACTTTGGACATGTACTCCCATTCTGCATCGTTCTTTGGTGACATAGAGGCATTCAGTTTAAAATGAGGAGAAAACAGAGTACTAACAGGTTTTGTATTTTCATTCATGCCAAAACATTGAAGATTGCTTCAACCCGTACAAAGATTTCTCAAGTTTACACACCAAAGTTTCTTTTCCACCAACCTTGAACACTTCTGGCTGAGTCATGTAAATTTCCTCTTCTAAGTCTCCATGTAAAAATGCAGTTTTTACATCCAATTGAACTAGTTCTAAATCCAACTGTGCTACCAAAGCCAACAAAATTCTAATGGAGGAATACTTCACAACTAGAGAAAATACCTCATTATAATCAATTCCCTTCGTTTGAGCGTAGCCTTTAGCCATCAATCTTGTTTTGTAGCGAACATCATCTTGGCCAGGAAATCCTTCTTTCTTTGCAAAAATCTATTTGCATCTAATTACTTTTTTTTTCTCTTTGGGAGACCAACAAGTTCTCAAGTCTGATTCTTATGAAGCGATTGTATTTCTTCATACATGACAATCCTCCACTTTTCTTCCTCTGAACTTTGGAGTGCTTCAGTAAAAGTGGTAGGAATGTCATTAGCTACAATTGGAGATGCATGAGGCATTATATCAATATAGTGACCAGTCAATCCTGGCGTCTTCTTATAAGTCACTATATCAGTAAAACGGCCAGACATTCTATGCACTCTCTCTGGCCTTCTAGATGTACTTAGTTCAAGTTGCTGAGAAAGTCCTTCAGCTCCTTCTTCTTGAGAATCTCCTTCTACCGTAGGATGAGTCTCAACACCTTTTTTTATCTATTGGGATTACTATTCTCTCAAACTCTACCTGCTTAGGAGTATCATCTAAGTGCTCAACATCTACCTTTCTCAACATGGTGGATTCATCAAAGGTGACATCCCTACTAAAAACTATTTTCTTTGTCTCTGGACACCATAGATGATAGCCTTTTATGTTAGAGGTGATCCCTATGAGCAATACTTTCTTTGCTCTTGGATCCAACTTTGACTCCTTAGCATGATAGTATGCAGTGGAATCAAATACATGCAAGGAATCATAATTTGTATCAAGCTTTCCAAACTATTTCTCTAATGGTGTCTTTCCATCAATAGCAGTAGATGATAGGCGATTGATGAGGTAGCACACATATGTTACAACCTCAGCCCAAAATTCTTTATCCAACCTAGCATTGGATAACATATATCGAATTTTCTCCAGTAATGTTTGATTCATGCATTCTGCCACACCATTTTGTTGTGGTGTAGATCTGATAGTGATGTGTCTGACTATGCCTTCATTTTTAGAAATTTTCTCAAATAGATCACTTTTATATTCTTCACTATTGTCTGTTCGGAGATGTTTGAACCTTTTGCTTGTTTGAGTTTCCACCATTTTTTTCCATTTCATGAAAACTCCTAACACTTCATCCTTTGTCTTCATTGTGTACACACATACTCTCCTAGAAAAATCATTAACAAAGGTCACATAATAGTGTTTCCCTCCCCAAGAACTAGTTTTGGAGGGGCCCCAAACATCAGAGTGAACATAGTCCAAGATAACTTCAGTATTATGGATTTTGTCCCAAATTTGACCCTTGTTTGCTTCCCTTTGATGCAATGCTCACAAAAGTCTAATTTACAAGTTTGCACTCCTTCCAATAATCCTTGCTTAGCAAGCAAATTTAAGGATTTTTCTTCAGCACGCCTCAAATGCATATGTCATAGCTTGGTTGCTTCTGACTCTCGATCATCTATAGAAGTTGTTGCTGTTGTTGTCCCTGTAACTATACTACCCAGATAGTGGTGCAAATTGTTGTTCTTTCGAATTCCCTTCAATATCACACTTGCACCAGAGATAATCTTCATCACTCCATTTTTCACTTTCATCTCGAACCCTTTTGAGTCTAGGATTCTGACAGAGATGAGATTTTTGCTTGATTCTGGCACATAACGAACATCTGCTAAGGTAATGATTGATTCATCTGCATTTCTCAAGCGAATCGAACCAATCTCATATGTTGTCAAAGGGATGTTATTTGTTGTGTAGACAACTCCACCATTCTTAAGTTCTTTAAAATCAAAGAACCATTTCTTGTTGGGACACATATGATAGCTGCATGCTGAATCTAGTAGCCATACATCATAAGAACCATTTGATGATGTAGCAAGTGAGTAATCTAACACTGCATCATCAATCTCAACAACACTTGATTCTGTTACAACTTTTCCTTTATTGGGATTGCCCTTATTTCTCAGTTTTGAACAATCATTCTTCCAATGCCCCTTTTCTCAACAAAAGACACTCATCTTTGCTCAACTTAGGCTTGACTTGGATCTCCCCTTATTTCTCCGATGTATAGACAATTTTGGGATGATTAAACTAAAGAAATTAATGTTCTATTTATAATAAAGAAAATCTCTCTTCCTTTTGTTATTTCTCCAATGTGAGATTTTGAAGTAAGATAACATAGCTAATAAAAAGTATTCGTCCGCCAGTCAAACTGGCAAACGTCATTGTGCAATGACATCATTGTATATGTCGTTGGCGGACCAAGAGTCTGCCCTCTATTTATAGTGGTAGACAGACAATTAATATTATTATTATATTATTATTATATTAAATTAAAATTAAGTTAAATATATTAAATATTATAATAATATTCAATATTGTAATTAAAATTTAATATTTAATATTCTAATTAATAGTAGAATTCAATATTTATAATTATATTACTTATTTTTATTATTTTTATTTTAATTAATTAAACAATATTATATTAATATTATATTAGCCATAAAATTAATGAAACATTGTAGAAAAAGACAAATTTCTCGTGAATCACATAATGATTAGAATTGCACTAGTTTGACACCTTTTCATTAGAGATAATTTCTAAAATTTTTTTTTGCAATTATTCTATTCGCCGCTATAAGTGTCAAAATAGTGCAATTATAGTCATTCCGTGATTTACAGAAAATTTGTTTTTTTCTAATGCTCAATTAATTTTATGGCTAATATAATATTAATATAACATTTATTTAATTAATATAATATTTATATTTAATTTATTAATTAAAATAAAAATAAGTAATATAATTATAATATAAATATAAATATTGAATTCTAATATTAATTAGAATATTAAATATTAAATTTTAGTTAGAATATTGAATATTAAATTGAATATAAATGAATATTAATAAAATATTTAATTTATTAATTTAATATATTTTAATTTTAATTTAGTATAATAATAATATTAATTGTCTATCCGTCATTATAAATGACGTATAAACTATTGATCCATCAGTTAAATTGGCGGACTAAGTGCCTTCAACGGCACGTATAACGATGTCGTTGCACAAACTAGCGAACGGACCTATTTGATCACCCCTATTTGCTAAATAAGTTTTGATCTACCTCAATTTTATAAATATTTTTTTTCCCATCTTTCACTAATTTTTTATTTTTTTTACACTGTTTTACAAATTACCCCAAGATTTTTGCTCCACATATCTTAAGTATCCGAAGCTGTGGCAAGTTCAAATTGGAAAATATAAATATGAATGGGAATGGGAAGACAGCCTCAATGAAACCTTTGGAGTGTTATTTGCTGAAAAGGTAAGTTCTAATAAATTCATCCCACTTCATATTTTGGTTAAATAACTTAAAATCATTCCACCATTTTATGCGTAGATAATACATACGGATTTTGACGAAGAATTTTTAAGCATTTACATAATGGTCATAAGATTGCTCATTCCAACAGAATTTGATGCGGTGAAGAACCTAAGGATATGTTTGGTTTTCACTAATATAGATGTCTATAACTTGTTGTCATCAAACTTCATATAAGTTCTGAGTTTGATGGCAATGCAACTGACCCAGCTTTGGGATGATATGTTATTTAAAAAGGGGACGGATAGTGCCATACTTGTTATAAATATAAATTAGCTAAGCCATTTCCCTTTTTATATTAAATTTAAATTAGTTGTCCTAAAATTCTTTTCACTGTCATTTTGTTTTCCCAGAATGCTGAAGAAACTAGCAAGGCCATCATTCAGATGCATGATCGTGACTAAGTTTAATGTTTTTCTGTATGGTTTGTGATGCAAATTTTATTTCATATTTTTTTCAATTTGATTCTCTTGTGGCTGACGTTATCTATAACTAAAATTAAATATTTACAGACTAATAAGTTTTTTAATTCAAATGTTTAAGTAAGTCTAATGTTTCAAATGACCTGATACATTGTATCTCATATTTCTTTTTTCTAATTTGATTCTCTTGTGACTAAACTTGTTTATAATTCTAAATAAATGTTCCCAAACTCTACTAATTCTTTGCTCCAATAAGAGAATTCGATTATCCGTTTTGTAAGTGTCTGAAGTTGTATGTCACTGCTGATGCACTTGATTAATGATTATTAATGATATATTTTTTGCTCTGTTTATATGGTCATGCACAAAAAATTATTATGCACAATATTCAGAATATTGACAGAGGATCATAACTCACAAGAACTCAACAGTAACTTTCTAGTTGTACTTTACTATTATTGATAATAAACTCAAACAACTAATATAGCCAAGAAAAGTGTTTTGTTCCAAACTGTTCAACATTTTATATATGTTTACATATTACAGAATCTCTTTAAAATTTCTGAGACCTCATTCTTGGAGATAAGTGAGCTTTAAGTGGATTTTTCATCACCACTGTAAACTCTTGCTTCTCAGACATGTCCACATCATCTCCATCCACAGCCATCCACTTGAAATTCCAAACCAAATTAGCTACAAAATACTCCAAATGAAGCATAGCCAAACCATAGCCAGGACAAATCCTTCTCCCTACCCCAAAAGGCATCATTTTTATCTTTTTGCTTCCAGTTATATCAAATGCTTCCCCTCCTTCCTTACTCAAAAACCTTTCAGGCTTGAACGCCATTGGATCTTCCCACACCTTAGGATCCCATCCTATCTCTGCAACCATGAAATTCACACTACCATTCTTGGGAAT
>CATIWR010558977.1:0-15516 GCA_949677035.1 Omphalea diandra | reverse complement strand
TTATTTTTTTTTTATTTTTTACACATAAAAACATACAAAACCCTCTAAAAATATATATTTTATTATATATATATATATATATATATATATATATATATATATATATATATTAATATTTGGCTATAACTAATTAAAAAAATACTCAATATTCAAACACAAATAACAATTAATCTAAGATAAATTTTAAAAGTTTATAAGTCCAACATAATGTTTGATTCAATTATAATTTAAAATTTATTTTCATTTGCAAATAAATTTATACGTCTATGGCATGTTTGGAATAATTATTAAGTATAGCTAATAGTTGATAATTGTTGCTAATAACTAATAGTTGATAAATACTAAGTGTTTAATAATGTAACTGTTATTGTAAATCTGTAAAATGATTAATGGGAATATATAGTTGATTTATATTTTATATTTTTATTAAATAAATTAAAATAATATAATATTTCTCACATTTAAAATAATGTGTAATTTTTCAAACTTATAATGTAATAATTATTATTTTGTATCTATAAAATCTTAATAATCAATTTTTGCAAGCATTAATCATGTAGATTATTCAAATAAAAGAAGTTTAAAATAAAATTTTTAAAAGGGTATTTTTATCTTATATTAATTATTAGTAGTTGAGGTTGAAAAATAGTTTCAAATAAAAGATAATTTTAATAACAATTGATTGTCATATCAATATATTTTTAATTTTCACTAAACACTTTTTTATGAGTTGATTAGTGTCAATCTAGTATTAGCTACATCATCAGTCATATCAGCTGATAGTTGATTGGCACAAATTGGTTGTATTAGCTAATAGTTAATTCACACCAATCAATTATACCAAACATTAATATATTATAAAATAAAAAATAGAGTTTATTTTAAATGAAATAATTTATATTTGATTGAAGTATAGAATTTAATAAAACATTTTATTTTACAATAATATCTTTGTGTTATTTTTAAAAATTTTTACATAATGAAAACACTTTACAACTTTAAAATTTATTTGCAAACTTAATAAACTTTTATTTAATTATAATAAATTTTAATGAGTTAATGAAATAGAATTTCAAATAAATTTTTATTTATGTCAAATATATAAAAATGTGGATTTACCAAATGTAATGTCATCTTATTTAACCTCTTACTGCAAACCGCTAATAACTTTTATGCTGACTCATATGATAATCCTAATAAATCTCTAATTTTTCATTTATAATCTACGTTAATTGTGCAATGCAATGTGAGGAACTGTACCTTAAGTAATATGTTTGAGTAGACTAGAAATTTAACAGAATAAATAGTCATACGTAAAAATAATGTACGTATATTTTTCATTGATGGCAGAAAAGATTGCAATTTTATTTCATATTTATGTTTTTATATTTAAAGGGTTAATTAATTTTTATTCAATTAATCATTTTGTTTGTCTTATATTATTTTAAGAGAATTATGCTCCTATTTTATCATATTTGTTAGTGACAATTATTATCCAGTCTATGATATTAAACACTTTTTGTAAATCAAAATTATTACACTTAAAAAAAAAGTGAATTTGTGTGCAATGCAAGTGTGATAAAGTAATTTAACATATATAAGAACACAAATGAACACTAAAATTTTCGAATATTGCAAAATATTTGTAATTTAAAGATTAATTTAGGCATATACATATTTTATTTTAATATGCTATATTTATTTTTAAAAAATATTTTAAATCCCTATACAAATCGATTAAGTTATACATGAAGAATTTGTAATGGTAGTTTCAAAGGCGACGTAGAACTTTAGATCAATAATCTAATTTTATTAATATTAGGATTTGCATATATAATTAGAATTTTATATGTTATCAAATTTAAACTTATAATATTACTGAAAGCTTTATATATATATATATAGCATGATGGTTATATAATTTGATAATTTATTATTTTAGAGAAACTTAAGTATCTCCGAATAACTCAAAGTCAAGTCCATCATATAATTCTTTTCAAATATTTAAAAATTCAGAAGTATGAAAAATTAGGGTCTGTTTAATTTTGAAAAACAAAGTTGGTTTTCTAGATAATTTTTTCCAAAAAATTAGAGAATGAAATTTTTTTTTAGTTGTACTATTTTCTAATTTAGAAAACTTAAAACTATTTTCTAAATTCTCCAAATTATAACATGTATTGAAAAACTAAAAAAAGATGTTTTCAAAATTTTCTAAACTTTTGTCTCTTCCTTTTTTTTTTTTTTCTCTCTATCCTCATATCTCTCTCCCCCTTCCCTCTCTCGCTAGTCCTCACCTCCTTATATATTTTTTTATTATTATTTTTAATTATCTTAT
The DNA here is from genome assembly GCA_949677035.1 of Omphalea diandra. NCBI lineage: Eukaryota > Viridiplantae > Streptophyta > Magnoliopsida > Malpighiales > Euphorbiaceae > Omphalea > Omphalea diandra. Next base: position 13,181 of record CATIWR010558977.1, on the reverse strand, counting down.
TATATTATAATCATTATTTTTTATTATTCTATTAATTTTTTGCCAAAATTAGGTAAATTTTTTATTAAACTTCTATTTTATTTTAATTTAGCAATTAATTTCCCTCATTTTTATCTAACAACTATCTTTTATCGCCAACTTATTTGCCTTTGTCAATCACTACCTTTATCTTATAACTTCTGCCACTAATAAGAGTATAATTTTATTTTAATTTGTGACTTTTTTAAATAAATTATAAAGTGAAAAATAATACATTATATTTGAATAAAATAATACTTTTAAATATACACTATCAATATTTTCATATTAGTAAATAAATTATATATAAATAAATTTAAGTTAAAAACACAAATAATAAATTGGATACATTAGAAAAATGTACAAAAAATAAGTTGAATAAAATAAAAATGAAAAATATACTTCATGTTTTATAAAATTTTTCATATAATTTCATATAACACCAAACTTGAAATTGTTGTCAATAATTTTTTCATATAATTTAATGATTATATTTGTATTAAATAAAAATTTATCAATCGCTCAAATCTGATTTTTCATAATTATCATTCTTTTAACTTTGTCTATTATACATAGAGTATAATAAACATGTTGCAATTTCATTTTAAATAAATTAATTTATTAAAATTAATTAAATTTACATAATATTTTTTTATAAAATAAATATATTTAATATTAAATACTATCACATGAATCACAATAATACATATTATATTAAATAAAAAGTTAGTATAATAAATTTCATTAGAAAAATAAAAATTACGAGAACATAAAGAATTGAAAAATAAAAAGTTAGACAAATAAATATGATTTTTTGTTTTTCATTTTCTATTTTGAAAAATAAAAAACCTGAAAAACAAAGGAAACAAAAAAGAAAACTAAAAAAGGAAAACAGAAAATGTTTTCCACAAAGTTCAAACCATTTTATAAGGTCGTATAATCATAAGTAAAGCAGCAAATGTTTTAATTGGTTTCTTCTTCTGTATTTTTATTTTTATTTAAATTTAATTACTCTTTTATTGTTGTTTTATTGTCCTTGTTTTTTTATATTTTATTAACTCATAAAAACAAGATAATTTTTATCAATTAATTTCAATCAAAAGTTAAGTGATATATTATTTAAAAATAAGAATTACATTTAAAATTTTCTATATAGAAATATATGGTTAAAATTTATATTATAATTTTCGCTTAATTTTATTGTTTAAGAAAGAAGACTTTAATTTCATTGGTTAAAAAATAATAATTTTCATTGGTTTGAAAAGAAAAAACCGTTAATGAAATAGAAAAAACAATATTAAAGAAGGAGAAGACATCTTTAACTACATTATTATCTAGCTAATATAATAGGAAGTTTGTTGGACATGCTTTCCAATTGAAATTGAAAGAGTAAGAGATGCTCCAATATTACTTTATTATTGTGGAGGGAAGTTAGAGGTTCTTTTTTTTTTACGCTCATTGTCACTATCAATAGTATTATTTTGGTGATCTATTTTAAAATATTTATAACAAATATAAATATCATATCACTACGTTAGTAGTTTAACACTTTAAATATTTATTATTATATATCTTTTTATAAATTACTAGTTAATATTGGACTTATACAATATAAATATATTAATATTTATTAGTAAATCTATTTATTAATTTAAATATTAAACTTTTCAATTTCAATTAGTGCAGTAGTATAATATCAATCCTATTTAAACTTTATTCATGTTGAAAAAAATAAGTAGATAAAATTTTGTAATAGTAGAAAATTACTAATTAATTTTTTAGAGATATAAGAATTGGTGATTAAAAACTAAAGCAATCAAATGTCTAAACCATATTTAATTGAATAAAATGAACTACATTTAATTGAATCGGACTATCTTAAAAGAACTAAAATACTAGAAATATAACATACAACCAAAATTGAATTGTTTTAAATTTTTCAAATAGTATCACTTCTTTTTAAAAACATTCCCCAAAAAATGGATATAAAAATTTGTAAATTTTGAACCACTCCTGAAGTTTTCACTCTTGAGGAAAAAAAAAATGATATCCTCTGTTAGAGACACTTTTCTAAGGAGTATTCAGTGTAGTTGATAAATGTTGTTATAAAGATGTTTTGCCCAACAACTAAAAAATATTGTTTGGTAAACAATATAAAACATCAATTGATAGTGAATATAACTTCAATCAGCTGTAATTTTTATCATGTCAGAGTTCCTATTTGGAGGTTTTTCTAAGATTGTAATAATTAAAAAAATCAAAATTTTCCTTGAATCTTTACAATAATAAGTAAAGAAAAGTGAAAATTATTCTTACTTCATATTATTTTAAAATGTTGTTATTCACCTACCAACTATAAATTATAATATTTTAATTATTTATATATAAAATAATTTATTTTTTATTATTATATATAAGTTCTATAAAAAATTATATGTAAAATATTTTAATTACAAAAAAATAAACACATATACTAATTAATATTAATAAAAATAATTATTAAGATTTTATAAATACAAAATAAAAATGATAGTATTATAAGTTCTAAAATAATACTTCATAAATATACATAAAAAATATATTATTTATTATATTGTATTTTTATTTATTTAAATTGATACATAAATTATATTCATATTAATCATTTTATGAATTAATATCAACAGCTAAATAAAATTTATTAAATATTTACTATCAAATCGTTATGATTAAATTTTTATTATTAGCATTAAATTTTTATAATAAAAAAAAATTAAAACCCTCTGTTTTGTAATTATGATACATTAATCGGGTCTTTAAAAACTTTGCATCCATGAAATATTAAATAAACCAAGTGCCTTACATTACGTCCCAATGATTTTATCTTGATTAGCATTCATGCAAAACATAAGACATCAATAATCAATAAGGAAACGACTTATTGCCCCTAAATTCCAAATATTTTTAAGTTTTAAAAAAATTATTAATTATTTTAATTTTAATAAAATTAGTGAAAATTAATAGAATTTTAATAAATTTAGCTAAAATTTAAATTGATCAAAATAGAATGATATATCACATGACATAACAAACTAGCTGATATGAATTTTTATAAAAAATTAATAAAATCAATTAATGTAAGTTATTTACATCAATTAATGTTATTTTAACTCAATATTTTAATGTGATGTATCATTTTATTTTGATTAATTTGAATTTTGATTATATTTATCAAAATTTTATTAGTTTTGACTAATTTTGTCAAAATTAAGAGGACTGATGAATTTTACTAAAATTCAAAAAGTTTTGAATTTTAAAAGCCAAAAAGCCTAGGGAAAAACATATTCTTATGAACGCTATTTAGTTATACTAAAACACAGTTAAATTCGACATGTTCTTTTACCACCTCACAATAAATTGGACCAGTATATTAGCTTTTGTTAATCCAAGAACATATATAGATTAGGTTTAAAGTTAAAAGACTAAAATAAAGTAAAAGAAGGCATGAAATTTGGGATAAAAAATGAATTAGAAAAAGGATAGAAATTTAACACTTATTTGGATACTAAGACTGTGTTTAGTAAAAACAAAAATTAAGTATTGAAAATTTAAGAATTGAATAAGTTTAATACTGAAAATTTTAAAATTGAATTTTCATTGAATTTATAAATACTAAATTTTAAATTTTAAATATATAAATAAATAAATAAAAATAATAAATAACAAAATGGTAATGGTCATAGTAATGAATGAAGACTATGGTGATTATCGTGTTGATAAGAATAATGTTAATTGTGTATTGGTGATTATGATAGTTATAGAGATAATGATGGAATATAGTAACGATAGTGATGTGCTAATTATGATAATGGCGAGTAATAGTAACGAAAATAATTTTGATAACATATGGTGGAATAACAATGATTGTGAATAATATGTATTAATAAAAAGATAAAAACAATTTTCTTAATTCAAAATTTTTTACTTATAAAATTTCTCAATTTTTAGAATTAAGTATTTAATAAAAATATTATTAAATATACTTAAAATATTTAAATTTTAAAAAAATGTATTACCAAATAAACCTAAAAAATGTAGTGTTAAATATTTTCAGTGCTTAACATGATTATTAAATCTGTTCTAAGTTTATTAACTTAAATTCTTTGCAAAAAAAAAAAAGAAAAAGAAAAATTTTGAAGTAAAATGATAGTGTTGCACAAACTGATGAGTTACTATACGGTGACGTATGAGTGGTGGGGTTTTACAATTACAAGAATATATTGAAATTTAAAAATGCAGTCAAATGATAAAATTACGGCATGTTTGGGTTAACAATTTATGAGTATGAGGATAATTAATTGATGAATACAATTACTGATTTATAGTAAATTATTCTATGGAATAGATTAATATTGAACCACATTATGTTTGACACCTATTTTATAGTCTTTTCACAAGTAATATCATAGCTATGATTCTATGATATGACAAATTATGAATATGGCATGATTAAAATTTGAGATGGAGTCATTTGATGAAACAAAAAAATTTAGCTCATAGTAAAGTACTGTGAAGGATAATATTGTTCAATAAAATTATCTAAGATGTTAAATGAGAATAATCTATCAATTTTGAAGGATGATATTGAGAAAAAAATTTGAATAAAAAGTGGCAAATATATTTCATTTGGTTTTAACTCTACTGGAAATATTATGCGCTGAATGAAGCTAAATCTGTTAGTTCATGAAAGGAACTATGCAAACTTTATATGTCAAAGTCATTCACAAGCCAATTACATTTAAAGAAAAAATATATAAATTAAAAATGGATAAAGATGTGGATAGTTATCGATGGTAGAACTATCACAATAAATAATCAACCAGTCTCCCAAGTCTTGATTAAGTGAAGTAATTTAAGCTCAAAATATTACACTGGGGACGATGTGGATTTTATTAAACTCAGTTTCCTCATTTCATTCTTGAGGACAAGAATTAGCTTAGGAGAGTGGTAATTATTGTGAAATATAGTTGTTATTTTAGTAATTCTAAATGTTCAAGTTAGATTAATCAATCAATTGGTAATTAGTTAGCTAAAATTGTAAGCTGAGTTGGCAATTAATTAAGACTCTGTAATTAATTTATCCAAAAAAATAAATTAAAATGAAAAGAATTAGTTCACATAATGGATATAATGAATAATATACTTATTTATCTCTCCCTCTCTCCGTGCGCTCTCTTCTATTCTTCTCTTATCTCAATTTTTTTTTTATTTTTTTTAATTATTTACAATTAGGACTTGAATCAGTAAGACTCTTAATAGTAGTTCATTAATTAGAGATAAATATATTAAAGTAGATAATTTTATAATCAACGGCGCAAAAAAGTATTACAGAAATTATAAAAACTTGTTCTATATGATTTGGAGGTGAAAAATTATTAATCCAAGTACATATAAGATCAGGATTAAGGTTAAAAAAATAAATTAAAAGAAGGCATGAAATTCGGTACCAAAACCAAATTAGAAAAGGAATAAAAGTTCAACGTTGATTCCGACACCAATTTTGATGACTTAAATTTCCCACAAACGAAATCGATTGTCTCTAGTTTAAGTGGTATGCCAAATAGAAGAATTTTAGACTCTGATTGTTTCATAGAAAATAATTCATCAGAAAAAAATAATTTAAAAAATATTTTCTTAATAATATATTTTTTGATATTTGAAATACATAATAATAAATACATATATTTATGTGGTTTATTTTTCTTTTGAATGAGTTTTAAAAACGAAAAGTTATTTTCTTAAAAAATGATTTAATTTTTTATCAAAAAATATTTTTCGTTAACTAATTTTTTTAAATATATTAAATAAAAAATATAAAAAATATTTTTTTGGAAAATATTTATTTGCCAAACAAAGAGTGTGGAAAGTTAGTATTGAGCGGATTGGCAAAGTGTGGTGCAGCAAAATCTAAGTGGTGAGGTTTTGCAATTATAAAATGTGTCATAACTTAGAAATACAGACTATATGATAAATTATGAGTCTACTTGGGATAAAGATTTGTGAACATGATATAGTTAATTAATAAATATTATTATTGATTTTATTGTAAATTATTTTATAAAATAAGTTTATGCTAAATCACGTTAAATTATTTGTATTTTTTCAATAACAATTGTTAGAATTTTTGTGTGAACTAATATTAATTATTGATTTGTTTTAAGTTTTATAAAACGGACTAAATAATATAATTTAATGATTAGTGGGTAAACCCAATTAAAATAGTGATAAAATGATTTATGAGATTGTGACACCTTTAGTGGATCGATATGGAAGACGATAGTGTAGGTCTGTTGTCACTTGGACCTGTGATGGGTGAACATATTAAAATTTATTATAAATAGATTAAGTTTTCTCTCTTGTCTTCATAACGCTAACCCTAATTGTTACACTCATTATAGCTATCTTGTGAGAAAGTCAAAGAGATGAAGACATAATTTTCGTTTTCAATCATTCTGACTTATTATCTTAGTGTTCAATTTCAACGGTTGTAATTATAACTTAAAACAATTTAGTATCCAACGCACAAACAGGTACACAATTTGTTTCCGCTTAACTGTTAAATTGATGTTCTAAATTTATATACTAGATCCTTAATTTTTTTTTTTTTACATGTGGTATTAGAGTTTTGAGATTGTATATAGTTTAGAACTCTAAATATTTTGTATTGATAAAAAAAAAAAAAACAATTGATGACCGATTTCACAAACTATTTTGTTAGCTCAGGCGGTTGGTAAGCATCTTAATGTCATTAAGATCGTAAGTTCGAAACCTAACGTGGCCAAAAAAAAACTTTTTTTCCTTTCTTCCTCTTTTTTGCGTTGGCCAATTCCAAATTTCTTTTTTTTTTTCTACAATTCTGTTTTCAAACCCCCATCTCGCAATCTCAACTCATAACTAAGAAACGACAACCCCAAAGCCCAAATAAAAACCACCATGACCACAAAACCACCATACACTGTAACCGCCATGGCGACCCTATACCAGACAACCTAACCAGAGACCCATATGTCTACTTAGCCAAGCGCGCCGAGCGCTATGAAGAGGTGGTCCAGTTCATGCAAAAACTTGTCCTCAACTCCACCCCATCTGACGAGCTCACTATGGAGGAGCACAATCTCCTCTCAGTCACCTACAAGAACGTTATCGGTTCCCTTTGCGCTGTGTGGCGGATCGTATCTTCCATCAAGCAGGGTTCAATATACTTCTTTTAAAGATTCGTTGCTTGGTAAAGTTGTCCATCATTCCCTGGTTGATAATATGGACGCAATGGATTATGTGTCGTAGGATGAGTTGGATGGATTGAGAGATGAAGAAGATTGTTGATAAAATAGGGAGTTGAAATCTTTGATGTTTGGATTGTGTTTTTTGTTTTGTTGATTTGTGTTGCTGATTTGTCTGGTTTATGTGACTGCTTTCTTGTCCGATCAAACAGATCGGCGATCCTATAACATAAAAAAAAAATAAAAAGGTTGAAACGAGACTGTCGTGGGTCTCGAACCCACAAGGCTCAACCAACTGAATTGAATGGATTATTTGTTGATTTCTTATGCAGACAAATATTTAGACTAGCAATCTTATATCCAAGTTCATCATGGTGTATTTTAATTTTATTTCAATGATTATTAATATATATATATATATATAGGTGGTTTATATATATATATATATATATATATATATATATATATATATATAATTAATTATCAGTTTATTTAGTGATATTAATTTTGTGATAAAAATAAATAAATAGATAATAAATATTTGTTTGCACTTACATGAGAAAAAAATCATGAGTTTAAAATTAAGGTATATTATGTTTGGTACTTTGTATATTTTTTAAATATATATTTGTATTTAGTATATATTTTAATTGGGCTTTTATAAATCTCTAATTAAAAATAATTTTATGGATTGATATGGGTGTTACCGCCAAAGTGGGATATCCATTGAAATTCGTAAAGTTATTTTTAATTTTGCGAATAGATAATTCCGAATTAATATATATAATAATTTGTCCAAATAGGGTTATTAGATGCATTGATTTTGAGAGTGCTTATTGGAATGAAACTATTTGTGCTTAGAGTTGCATTAGTCTAGAGAGTCTGTCTACCCAAAGGGGATAAATTTCTCGAAACTGGTGTGAACTTGATTGTATGCTTCATAACTAAAAATTTCATTGCACATGCATATTCTGCCCAAAGGGGAATATGTAGTGATACTAGAATTTTCTAAATTGTGTAAATTATAAGTTTAGTTTTGTACATAGCTCAATTCTAATACATGCTTCTGTTTTGTCGCAAATAATCTTATTTAGTCTCAAGAATAGTATTACAACTATTGAACTCTTTACTAGCACAAACTTTAAGTGGCAAAAAGAGGACATTCAATTTGCTTTGAAAAATGGTGAGATAGATTATGTCATTTATGAAGATGAGTATGATAAACCCACCCGTGAAAATAATATTAAAGAAAAGGAATTACATGCTAGGTGGGAGAGATCGAATCGCCTCAGTCTTATGGCCACGAGGAAAATTATTCCTGAATACCTTAAGAGTAGTTATGTTAATATTGAAATCTGGATTTTGTCTAATTTTGGAGAATATCTTTTATGTTTCATCTTTTAAGAGAAATTTGGTTTTTATTTTTGTTTTGGATAAAATTTGATATCATTTTGCTATTGGTAATGAAAAAACTAATATGTTTTCATATTCTAAATTGATCGGTGAATGTGTTTTATTCAATAATTTATATAGATTGTGTTTGGATGATTCAAGATATTGTGAACCTTATTGTGAAACAAATGTTGTGGCCAAACGATCCTTAATTAAAAGAAATCATTTTCATTGTGGCATAAATGTTTAGGTCATATATCTAGAGAAAGAATTGGAAAACTAGTAAAAGAAAACATTTTTCCTTCTCTTGATTTTGAAAATCTAGATGTTTTTGTGGATTGTATAAAGGGTAAATTGACTAAGAATAAAAGGAAAGGTGCTAATAGAAGTTCAGATCTTATGAAGATTATTTATACTGATAGTAGCGAACCTTATTCACCGACTATTTATGGTAATAAATATTTCATTATCTTTATTGATGATTTTTCATATTATGTCTATTTATACTTGATAAATGAGAAATTTGATGTCATTGAGATGTTCAAAATTTTCAAAACTGAGGTTGAGAAATAATTAGGAAAAGTCATTAAAATTATGAGGTCAGATCGTGAGGGTGAATATTATGGCAAATATAATGAGACTGGTCAACATATAGGAGAGTTTGCAAAATAGTTGCAAGAATGGAGAATAGTTGCTCAATACTATACGTAGTAGTCTCGAATAAAATGGTGTCGTTAAAAGGCGTAATCGTGCTTTGAAGGATATGATGAGGAGCATGAGAAGCAGGTCTAACTTACATGAATTCTTATGGGGTAAGGCTATTAAAACTGTCCTTTATATTTTGATCCATGTCCCTAGCAATTTGTATCTAAAACACCTTTTGAGTTGTGGACTGGTAGAAAACCTAGTTTGAACCATTTTCGTGTTTGGGGTTGTCCTGCTGAGGTTATAATATATAATCCAAATGAGAAAAAGACTAACTCTACAACTACCCGTTATTACTTTATTGGGTACCCAACCCATTCTAAATGATACAAGTTCTATTGTCCTATACGTGACACAAGGATTGTAGAGTCTATGACTGCGAAGTTTTTTGAGATGAATGTTGTTGATCTATACATTTCTCAACCGCCTGTTCATGGTGTACAAAATAAAATTGCAACTATTCCTTTACCTTTATCTCATGAAAGGATTGTAAGGGTTTCTGTTTATGTAAGTGGTGATAGTGAGGGTGCATATGATATTCCTCCTCTTATTGAGAATCCTTTAGAGCCTGTTGTAGTTGAATCATTACCTGTTAGAAGATTTGTTAGGGCGAGAAGGTCGACAATTCCAGATGATTATGAGGTCTATCTTGGCGAAGATGATTATAATATAGGTCATGTTATTGATCCTGTATCTTATGATGAAGTTATTAATAGTGTTTATTTTGATTTGTGGATTGATGCTATGAAAGATGAGATGACATCACTGAGTCATAATGAAGTTTAGGAACTAGTGGAACTTCCTTCTAATAATAAACTCATAGGTTGCAAATGGGTATTCAAAATCAAGAAGAATTCAAAAGGAAATGTTGAGAAGTTTAAAGCCAGATTGGTTGCTAAGGGGTTTACACAGAGTGAAGGTGTATATGATTATAATGAAACTTTTTTCCTTGTTTCCTCTAAAGATTCCTTTAGGATAATTATGGTATTTGTTGCTCATTTTGATTTAGAGTTGCATTAAATGGATGTTAAGACGGCATTTTTAAATGGTGATTTGGGTGAGAAAGTTTACATGGTGCAACTCGAGGGTTTTAAAGAAAGTGGTAAATAACACTTAGTTTTTAAGCTGAATAAATTTATTTATGGTCTTAAACAAACTTTTCGTTAATGGTATCTTAAATTTGACGAAGTAGTCACTTCGCTTAATTTTACGGAGAAAAAAATAGATCAATGCATTTACCATAAGATCAGTGGGAGTAAATTTATATTTCTTATTCTCTATATTGATGATATTTTGTTAGTTAGTAATGACATGAGATTAGTTTTTAAGCTGAAAAAAATCTATTTATGGTCTTAAACAAACTTCTCGTCAATGGTATCTTAAATTTAATGAAATAGTCACTTCACTTAATTTTACGAAGAACAAAATAGATCAATGCATTTATCATAAGATCAGTAAGAGTAAATTTATATTTTTTCATTCTTTATGTTGATGATATTTTGTTAACTAGTAATGACATGAGATGATTTGTGAAACTAAGTAGTTACTCTCTAGGACTTTTGATATGAAAGATCTTGAAGAGACATATTTTATCTTGGGTATTGAGATTTGTCGTGATCAGTCTCGTCATTTATTGGGTATTTCTCAAAGGGCCTATATTGATCCTATGCTCAGTAGATTCAATATGCAATCTTAAAAAAGATAGTGATACTTCTGTGGTGAAAGAAAATAAATTTAGAAAGGAGCAGTGCCCTAAAAGTGATATAAAGAAACAAACCATGAATAATATTCCTCATGCAAGTGCAGTTGCAACTTGATGTACACCCAAGTGTGTACAAGACTAGATATTGCATACATTGTTAGTGTTCTTGGTTGATATCTTTCTAACCCCAGGTGAGATCATTAGATAGCTGCTAAGACAGTAATGAGATACTTGCAAAAGACAAAAGATTATATGTTGGTTTATAGGCGTGTGAATGATCTTGAAGTAGTGGGGTATTCAAACTTCGATTTTGCAGGCTGTCAAAATGATATGAAGTCCACTTTGGGTTATATTTTTATGTTTGTCGGAGGTGTTGTTTCGTGAAAGAGTGTTAAATAAACACTTACAACTTATTCTACTATGCAAACTAAGTTTGTTGCTTGTTATGGTGCTAGTACACAAACTGTATGGTTGAAGAATTTTATTTCTAGTTTTATTGTGGTTGATTCTGTTGCTAGACCACTTCGAATCTATTGTGATAATAATGTTGTTGTGTTCTTCTCTAAGAATAATAAAAGTTCGAGTGGTTCTAAGCATATGGAGATTAAATATCTACAGTAAAAGACTTATTAAAAAAGGAGACGTTGAGATTCGGTACATTAGTACTGATTTGTTGTTAGCTGATCTTTTAACCAAAGGACTTAGACTCATAATTTTCAATAAACATGTTTGTGATATGGGTGTTGTGGAGTCTTTTGAAATGTTTGGTTAGTGAGAGTTTTGTGTTTGTGATTGAACGTCTAAGTTAAATAATTTTGCTATATTGCTTATTCATATATATTTGTTTATATGAGTTAAGTACTTCGTGGTTGTTTGTTATGCGTATGTGCACATTCTATATATATAGCATGCTATGAGTTATGCGTGATGTGTTTAAGATTAGTATGATTATCTTAAGCTATGTTAGTTTCCAACTGTGTTTCTGGGAACAAAAGCTAAGACATAAATTGTGTGTATTTTCAAAATGGAAATAAAAGTCTTATTGTGAAGTTTTGTGAATTTCTCTTGCTCATTTGAGCATACGTGAAAGAGAAATATTTAGAGGACTGACGAAGAAAATAGTGTATTGATCACATATGAGTGTTATTTTCTTACTACACTGTCATATCGGAATCCAGGTCGGTTAAGTTATCAATATTTGTGACTATGGATTTGTACTATATCAATAAGGGGCATAATTACTGTCAAGATCCGATATTGATAATTTGATATGGTCAAGATTATGTTGAAGGTGTCATTTTATCAATTAACTATATGTTTTTTAAAATTTTTGTGGTCACATTTAAGTTTAAAATATTCAGTATGAGAGTCGTTTTCAAAAAATATTTTCTTTCATAAAACATGAAAACGCTATAATTAATATTACCCAAGTGAAAGAATGTTAAAATTTTTGTGTGGGCTAATATTAATTATTGGTTTGTTTTAAGTTTTATAAAATGGACTGAATAAGATAGTTTATTAATTAGTAAGTAAGCCTAATTAAAATAGTGATTAAATGAGTTATCGGCTTGTGACACCTTTAGTGGGTTGATATGAAAGACGGTCAGTGTAAGCTTATTTTAACATAGACCTGTGATTTTGTTAAAATTTATTATAAATAGGCTAAATTCTCTCTCTTGTCTTCATAACGCTAACCTTAATTACTACACTCATTGTAGCCGTCTTGTGAGAAGGTCAATAAGAGAAATACCTAACTTTCGTTTTCAACCATTTTAACCTATTATCTTAGTATTTAATTTCAGTTATTGTAATTATGACTTAAAATAATTTGGGATCTAACGCTCAAATAGGTACGCAGTTTGTTTCCACTCAACGATTAAATTGGTGTTTTAAATTTATGTACTAAATTTTTAATTTTTTTAAAAACAATAACTTATATTTACTAATTAATTATATTTATTAATTTACACATATAAAATCATAAGAAATATTTCTTACTTTAAGAAGGATCTTCTATTTGCTTAATTATCTACTCAACAATGAAATTAATTAATGGGTAAATTTATTATTATCAATATATATATATATATATATATATATATATA
>CATIWR010558909.1:0-20272 GCA_949677035.1 Omphalea diandra | reverse complement strand
GCACATTTTGAAGATTTTGTACCAGTTTTATTGCAACGTCTTTTTGGTGGGTAGAGGCTATAAAGACCTCACCAAATAGATGTAAATATAAGAGATTTCATAACTTTATAACCAAACTCTTGCAATTTTGCTACTCAATCTTTTCTCTTCTTTAATTGATTGTTTAGTGTAAGTATAAACACCATTTGTAAAGGTTGTAGTGTTAGCCTGTTAAAACACTCTAGAGAAGTTGTTGTGTGAGCCAGAAAAACACAAGTGTAAAGATTGTTGTGTGACCCTCTAAAATACAAGTGTAAAGGTTATTGTGTGAGCCTTTGAAAACACAAGTGTAAAAGTTTGGTGTGAGCTTGAAAACACCATTGATAGATAGTGGAATACCCAATTGCTGAGAATTGGGGAGTGGACGTAGGGTCAATTATACCCAAACCACTATAAATTGTGTGTCTCATTTATCTTCTTCCTTTCTATTTTTAATTTTTATACACTAATTTAACCCCCCCTTCTTAGTGCTAAGGGCCTACACAAGCAAACCAAAAAAGGTATCTTCATCAACCAAGCCAAGTACATAAAGGATCTACTCAAGAAACTTGCCATGGATAGATGAAAAGTAGCAAAGACACCAATGACTCCTACCTTCAAGCTAGACAAGGATGAATCGGGTAAGTTAGTTGATGAAAAGAGGTATAGAGGTATGATTGGTTCTCCTTTCTATCTCACTGCCTCCATACTCGACATTATGTTTAGTGTATGCATGTGTGCTAGGTTTCAATCATGCCCTTAGGAATCTCATTCACATGTTGTCAAATGGATTCTTAAATATTTACATGGCACATTACACTTAGGTTTATGGTATCCTAGGAATTCATCTTTTAGTCTGTTATAGTGTTCGGAAGTGGATTATGTTGGTAGCTTGTTAGATAGAAAAGGCACTTCTGAAACTTGCTAATTTATAAGAGAATGTTTAGTTTCTTGTTTAGTTAGAAATAAGTTTTAGTTTCCTTATCCATCGCAGAAGCAGAATATATGGTGGCAAGTTATTATTGCACCCAAGTTTTTTGGATGAAACAACTTAAGGATTATAGCAAAGTTGTTGATCACATTTCCATCAAATGTGACAACACAAGTGCAATAAATCTTTTAAAAAATCTCATCCAATACTCTAGGAGCAAACACATTGACATTATACATCATTTTCTTAGAGATCATGTCCAAAATGGTGATGTAGTGTTAGAGTTTATCGACACCAATCATCAACTTACGAATATTTTCACTAAACCCTTTAATGAAGAAAGGACAAACTTTATTAAAAGGGAGTTAGGAATGTTTAATGGAAGCTCCCTAGGTGGAAATTAGACCTCATAGAATATTTTTTATTGAGTTTGTTGTTTGGAATGATTGAATGATGTGTTCGATAAATATGTATTTAATTACTTTGGATGTTTTAATTCTTTATGCAAATGTGCTTCTCTATGCCAATTTACGTTTCTTTCGTTTGCTTCACAATTCGTGGTTGCTATGATAAAATCGTGATCACAATTTATAGGCACCCATCAACTTTTTGTCACACTTCTAATTTGTTATCATGACTTTAGATCGCCACAACGAATTTTTTCAAAATTCAAAAGTTTTAATCATTGATTCCTTCATTTTCTAAGGGATTATTAACCGTTACTCACAATTGTTATAATTAACGACTACAATCTGAGGTTCACGGTCACAAATTAGAGTAACTGTCAACCGATGACACCCTCTCATTTAATGTAAATTTTACAATTTATTATCATTTTTTATCAGATTTTTGCCTATTTAAACCATCCCAACACCCATTTATTTCACTTTTACCTATTTTTTTTCATCTATCTCTAATTTGTTCTCTTAAACCTACTAATTTCTCTAAACTTCCCTCAATGGCACTCAAGAAACTTTATAGAGCAGAAAAGGGAAAGGGCATAGCCCAACCTTCTGGCCCTACAAACCTTCACTTGATGAAAGGACTAACAAAAAAGGAGAAAGACTGATACAAAGCCAACTCCAATAAAATAATCCTACCCAACAAAATTTCCTCTACTTTTCTCCTTGAGTCCCTTTGAATCAAGGATGAAATTCACGCCTTCTTATCAAACTTGGGCTAGAACAAGTTTATTTTCTGAGATGAACCCAGATGCGAAGAAATTGTCAAAGAGTTTATGTGCATGGTCATCTTGAGTAGAAGAGTCGAATCAAAGTCAGTACTGGTTAATTTTTCGAGCCTTTGGGGACCCCTTACTTTATCACCTTCGAACAACTCTCTAACCTCTTCAACTTCAAGTGGGAGATCATATTCCTTTCATAATCTCTACACTTGATATCATCTATTTTGAATTTTGGTCTAAGATATCCATCAAAACAAAACACAACCCAAAAACATCTTTTGCCAAATATATTCTTACCCTTCCAAATTGGATTCTTCACCGTATTATTACTTTTTTCGTAAATGCTAAAGGTGATGGGAACGAAAAAGTCTCCTAAAAAGACCTAGCATTTTTCGTTTGTTTAACAAAAAACAAGCCCATCCAAACCGATCTATACATTGTGGATCAATTGATTCACATGAGTACGAAGCCCAATAGCCAGTTCCTCCTACCCTCTCATGTCATAGCCATTTATCGCTATGTGGGAGATTTTAACGAGGAGAATGAAAAATTCCTCGCTAAGAAATATTTTCCATCCTAAAATTTCCTTGATTTGCCTTACCTTATCAATGACAAGGCTATACATCTAAACAATTATACTTATACCTTGGGATCATTTAGGATTAAAAGGCTTGCAACCACCCAAGCCTCAAAAAGGAAGAGGCTTATGATAGAGGATGGTGCTCAACCAATGCTATCTCCCAAGCCTAAACCAAAGCCAAAGTCATTTGCCATCTCTCTCTCTTCAATTAATAAGAAATTGGACAAGGTCATGAGGATCATCAAAAGGAGATTTCTTCTACTTTTTTACCTTCATAGTGACTGGGCAGACCTTCAAGAGAAGGTGGGTGCTACACCTTGCTACCTCCCCAATTTTAAGGATTGGGAAGATATTTTAGAGGTTGATGATGATCAAGAGGTAGAAGAAGGGAAACACAAGGTGGAGGAGGAAATAAGGAAGTTGAAGATTTTGAAGATGATGATAGCTCTTTAATCTTTTAGTTTTCTTTCTTAAGATTGTAATCTTTTTATATTTTTGTTTTATTTTTCTTTTAACCTAAGTTTGTGATCCCACATATTTATGTTTTTGTTTATCTATATCAATAAATGACTTTGAAATTTATGTTTCATATATTTGTTCTTGAATTATGATTGCTCTTTAACTTAATCACTTTATACAAATCCCTATTTGAATCATTTCATATATGCTTAGACAAATCCCTTTATATTCTCATTTTGATCTTGACAAAGGGGGAGAGATCTTGTGAAAAGAAATTGTATGACATAATCAAGAGGTAGAATAAGTTGAGGAGAAGCAATCTAAATTTAGTTATTTACATTTCATATTTAAATTGGTTTATCATCCAATTTAATTTGTTAAAAAGTATTAACCATCTCAACTTCACACTTAGGCAATTCATTACACTTCGCAAAATCAATCCAAGTTGTAAAAATCAATAAGGGGGAGATTATTGGACTACGTTGGTCAAATCTAGGTCAAAGGTCTCTTTTAATCTTGACAATACAGATTGATAAGTTCTAACATCATTTTTAAGTATTGATTTTACAGTCTTTAAGATAGGTTTGCATTAAAAGTTGGATGGGAGTCCAAATCTCAAGCATTATGAATGGCATTCTAATTCACGGTCAAGAACCTATAATTCGTGATCGTGGCACTGTAAAAGAAATGGATGAACTTGAACCAGACAAATTTGCGAAGCAAATAGCAACTGCAACCATGCCAAGAAATATATGAAATTAAAACAGTCGAATTCGCGGTGACCATCGCATTGGTAATCGCAGTTGTGACTTTTGTAGTTGATTAGAAGAAACCAAAACCACAATTTGAGCTAGCCAAGTGTCTAAAATAACAATTGACAAATCAAAATTCATGAGGGTGAAATGACTTTTGAGATCGTGACCTATTAAAGCAATTTCTCCTTATCAAGCAAAAGGATTCGCGATGTCAATCACGTCCAAGAAGAACTTAAATCCCGACTGCTACTTTTGGTTGGTTGGAAGAACATACATTTATTTTTCTTAGAAGACCAATAATAACATGTCACGTGGACTAGCCATTAGATATAAATGGCATTCTCCACCATGATCTTAACTTTTTTAGTGCAAAATGGGAATTTGTGATCGTGACATGCCAGTCATGACTGCAAAATCAGTCTAACAGGCATTTACTATGAAATCAGTCTAACAGGCATTTAATGCAAAATCTGTTTAGGTTGTCTTAGAGATTTAGATACAGTTTCTTTATAATGTCTCTTTATTGGTTATTGCTTACAAATGCTCCACCAAATAGATATGAATTCAAGAGAATAACATTGACTATAGCCAAACTCTTACAATTTTATTTCTCAACATTAAATTCTTTATATGTGAGTTGATATTATTGGGTGTAAGCATTAAACACTATTTTTATTGGGTTTGAGAGTTAGCCTAGTTGTAAAACTCTTGTATAAGTTAAGTGTGAGCCTTTGTGAAAACACTTGAGAGTTTTTTGTGTGAGCCCTAAAACACAACTTGTAAAATTATGTGTGAGCCACAAAACACAAAGTGTACAAGGTTGGTGTAAGCTTGAAAACATCATTTAATGATAGTAAAACACCCAATTGTGAAGAATTGAGGAGTGAACGTAGAGTTCCTTAACACCCAAGCCACTATAAAACATTGTGTGTTCATTTTTTCTCCTACTTTTCCAATCACCAAATTCATTCTCTTCCCTTCAAAATTTTAAAATTCCCACCAATTCAACCCTTCTTCTTAGTGCTCAAAGGCCAACAATAAATTATTCATGACTTATGCAATTTATATATGCTTCCTTTCTCTTTAACTAAAGTGAGTTGGGTTTCACAAATAAAAAAAAATATTAGACTTACATGAATTCATGTATATATCCTTTAGCCTCGATTCAATGCAAAGCTTAATTTATTTTCCTATGTTAGGATTTAATGTTTAACTAAATGTCTATATATATTGAATAATTCCCTATCTAAAACAAATTAGATTAATCTTAATGTGCCAACTTCATGTTATAGGTTTGATGGTGTTTAAGGGTCTTAACACTTATTAGATTCTTGTAGATTTATTGCTTATTGATCTCACTGAAGAGTTTAATAATTTTCATTTTTGTTGTCTGTTCTTAGACATGTCTTTATTCTTACAAGATACATGTAGGAATTTTGGTAAGCACAAGATGCATATAAGTCTTGGTGCTTATAGGATGCACATTGAACTTAGGTACTTATAAGCTTTATATAGGTCTTAGTGCTTGTAAGATGCACACTAGACTTAAGTGCCTATAGGATTTATGTAGGTTTTAGTGCTTGTGAAATTTATATTATATACCCATGAAATTCATATGGGTCTTTAAAATTCCTTTATGGGAAGGTCTTTGAGGTGCCATTATAATAAAGCCTTATAAAACTAAAATTTAAAATAAAAGGTAAAGCTATTTTATTTGAATAAAATTATAACATAGGATAATACATATTTTAGTGCTCGACATTTCAAGTATGAGAAATTTAGCAACCTTCTAAATCCATCAACTTGTAAGTTATTGGGCCTATGACTTATGCCACTTTGAAGGGGTCCTTCCCAAGTTATAGCTAAAATTCCTTAGCCTTCCCTTTTCCTTATGTCATCTATCTTCCTTATCACTAGGTCACCTTTACTAAACTTTTTAAGCTTAACTCATTCATTAAAAATAATGAGCAGCTCATTGTTGATATATTACAACTTAAATAGTTATTTCATCTTATAAGTCTATGTAAAAGATCAAGGTTTTCTCTTAATAGATATTCATTTATTTATTCGTCACAATATTGGACCTTGAGACTTGGCACTTCAATCTCTATTTTGACAATTTCCTTAGGCTAAATGCTACACAAAATGGTGTTTCCTTCATTTTGGTGTAAGGTATGGTATTATATGCCAAAACACGTGATAAAATTCCTTGACTTAAGCCCTATTTGACTTTTCTAATCTTTTCGTCTGCCTTTTTAAAATTGTCTTATTAGTAACTTTTAAAAACTATTTGTTTAGAGTTATGCCATAAAAGAGAACTTATGTCGAATGTGCAGGTTATATCAAAATGTGTAGATTAGGACATTTTCTAACTATTCCTTATTATTTAAAACCAAGTTAGGACATTTTCTAACTATTCCTTATTATTTAAAACCAAGCTCTTTAGAATTTCACACCTATATACAATATCTTTTCCTAAGAAATTCTCCACCTTTTTACTATTACAATGGTGAATGCCTCAACTTTCCACTTCATAAAGTAGTCAATGATAACTAGTAGAAAATTCCTTTGCCTTAAGCCATATGGAAGCATCTATGTTGCTGTTCGGATATGCTTAACATTACCAAACATCTTACAAGTTAGGCATAGCCTACCAAAGTGAATTACATTAGCTTTTATAGTTAACAATAATAGCTTTCTTTACCATTCTTATTAAAGGTATTTTCCTTTAACATGCATACCACAAATCCTTTGGTGCACCTTTCCCAATACATAATCAATTTTCACTTCATCAACGCACCTAAAGAGTGGAAAAGAAAAAACCCTTTTATATTTCAACTCCTCACTATGGTGTACTAATAGCTATATATGATAATCTTTTTAGTCTATTTTTAACTTGTTGGAAGCATACTTTTCCTTCAAATACTATTTTATAGTATCTATCTAGGAATATTTTTTAGTAGGTCAATAACCACTTCTCCTATTCATAGTCAGGGCCTCTATAACTTCAAATAATACTTGAATAAACAAGTTACTATTAACTTTTTGAGAGCATTAGTTCAAACATTTTGATTTCTTAGGATATATGTAAGTGTAATTTTCACCCCATCATTTATCTTCTCTGCTAAGTACCTTTTAGTCATCTTATAATAATCCATCATCAGTGGTCCCTTTGTCAGGTACATGCCATCGTCAAATTGATTTATCATCAATTAGGAGTTACTATGCACTTTCAGCAAAGTGGCCATAAAAGTACTAACTAACTATGACATATAAAAAAAAAAAAAAAAAAACTTCATATTCTATAATATTACTGGTTGTAGGGAAGTAAAAATACAATACGTATTCAAATTTGATCTCATGTGGACCTTTAAACACAATTTTAGCACCATCATAATCAACTCCAGAGGCCTCATCTATAAATAAGTTCAACTCATACACAGGATTAGCATTGACAATATTATGAAGTTTAGGATTCACCTCATCTTTCTCATAAGGAATGGAAAAACTACAGTGTAAGATGAAATATGCCTATGCTTAAGCCTTAATAGTTGTCCTTGGGTTATACTCCAACCCATATTCATTAAACTCCACAATCCATATTGCCATCTTACCTGATGTTTTAGAAGGATGATCAATTAACTTTGTGCATTAGTTGGCTTATAAACAATGCCTTAACTTACTGGCTAACACTATCAACACATTAGCTAACCTTTAAAGTGACTTATACCTTATCTTAATATCCTATAGGACCCTACATAAAAAAATAGAATGATTTATGATTCCCTTCATCTTTGCTAACTTCCCATTTTAAACAAGATAGGTACAAATAATTTTTTTTTACTAAGAATAGGTCCACTTAAAATTTAAGGTGGGGAGAGATGTTCCTATAGCACAATAAAAGGCTCTTCGGTAATTTTTCGTCTATTTAAAGGCTTTGTTCTTCTTCAGTACCTTAAAAAGGGGAGGTTATTCTTTTTACACTTTGACATTAACCTGTTCAAAGTTGTCATTCCCCCAATCACTCGCTAAATTTTCCCTCACATTGGTAAGACATGACATCTCTATAATAGCTTACACTTTATTTGAGTTAGGTTTAATTCTTCTACTACTCATCATGTATCTCAAAAATTTTCCTCCATTAATATAAAGAGTACACTTTATTGAATTTAACCTCCTTTTTTAAGTTGTTTAATATCTCAAACACCTTTTCTAAGTCTACAAGAAGTTGCTCAAAAGCTTACTCTTTATAAACATATCATCTAAATAGGTTATAACATTTCTTAGCTAATTCTTGAGATCTTATTGACCAACCACTAATAAGTAGCTCATGTATTCTTTAACATAAAAGGCATGGCAATAGAATAATAAGTTCCCTACTTCATTATGAATGAAGTCTCTTCTTTTCCTCAAGATTCATCCTTATATACTAATATCCTTGAATATAGTTAAATGATGTGATGTACTTATGTTCTGCTATCGAGTCACCAATTTGTTAATCCTTGAGAGTGGAAATGAGTCCTTGGGATAAGCCTTCATTAAGTCAATGAAGTCAACACAAATCTTTCACTTTCCTTTTTTTTTTTTTTATTAAGTACAATGCTTGATAGTCACTTTATATATTGGACTTCCTTATGACTCTAGCTTTCAGCAACTTAATCACTTGATTTATAATAATAGAATATATTTCTAGACTAAATTTTCTTATTTTTTATTTGATTGGTTTGAACTTTAAATAAATATTAAGTCTGTAAGTAATTACAATTGGATCAATGCCCTTTATGTTTATAATATTCCATGCAATATTATTCAAATATGCTTATAAAATCCCTTAACTTGTTACTTTTAAGCCTCATTTAGATTAATACTAAGCTAAAAGAACTTGTCTGCCTTATATGCTAAGCTCATAGAGGGGTGACTAACTTACACCAACATCTTTATCCTCTACTTTATGCTATTGTCCCTAATGCCTTTACAATATATGTAACTATACTAGCATAGTCATCCTCCATGCACTAAATAGACAACATTCTTTTGAGATTGTATTCTCACTTCTCAATACTTCCACCCTATTCTTGATTATTAAGAAATTGATACATACCACCAGACATGGATCATATAATAATGGATGGCCCAAGATGCCATTATTAAAAAATGGCATATCTAACATTATAAAAATTCCTTACAATGTCCTATTAGAAAGATGTTTCCTAAGTCAGCTTCATTCAATTTTTTTTTCTAAAGACCTGATTTCATAGTAAATTAATAGTACTTCCATCATCTATAAGAATCTTCTCCACTATGAAGTTAGCGATTATCGTATTACTAAACCATCATCATAAAAGAGTAATCAAATTATTAGCATCTTTACATGAGAAGGTGAAAGCCCACTTGACATAATCTTCATGACATATTTAATGCTCTTCACCTCTTATTATACTTTTTCCTGGTATTAGCGTTCTTACAGCCTGATGTCACCCCTTTAAAAATTACATTGATAGTTTATGCACCACCATTATTATGAGGTAAAACCTTAATTATTTTGGTGTTCCTCCAAGGTGGTCTGTTAACCTAACAACCTAGATGTTGATCTTACCCTTTACGTGTGAGCCACTTTACATATTGATTAAAGTGCCCTTTCTTTAATTAGCCTTTGAATTTCTCTTTTAGAAAGCACTGCTCAATAATAACGTCAATTACTTTGTGAAAATGATAATATTTTTAGTTACCCCTCTTATTAGGTATGACCTCACTTTTCTTGGCTACTTTATAAAGTTTATACAGTAATGCCTTAAAAACCTCAAAATGAATGGTGTTAAAAACGTTGAACTTTTTTAATCCTAAATGTTTTGGTTGGCCTCTCCTTAAAATACAATACTTGAGATTTCTTTTCCACCTAGTAAGTATAACCCCTTTCTTCTCTTTTTTCTTTTTGTTTTTATTTCGAACTAGCTTTTGAACCACTCATCTTCTTGCTTAAAATATTTGTTTGTTTTCATTATAAGGTTTTTCACTATTATAGGGGTTTTTAATAAGCAAACTAAAGATGTCTACTCTGGTTGTGCATTTAGTCATTGCTTTAATGACTATAGCTTAAACTAAATTTATGATTTACAATGCCTCCTTATTAAAGCAAGCCATATAATCCCATATGAATCTTCTTTCCCTTACTTTAAGGTCTCTAAATCAAATATTTTTTCTAGGGGTTAGCACATTAGTGATAAATTTATTGATAAACTTGGTGGTCGAATCTAAGAATGATTGTGCACTGATTGGGGGACAAATTAGTATACCATATCCTAGCTAGAGAGGATTACTTAAGTATGGTAAGAAATGTCTCACACACCATGATATCTAAAATGTTATGGAGGTCCATGATAGACTTATAGTTACATACATATACTCTTTAGATTTATTGTGTCATGATAAGCCTTCATTATTGAAAACTGAAACTTAGGCAAAATGGATTCATCATGGATCTTTTTAAGTAAATGGTGATTTACCATTAGACATGTATAGTCTTTTTCTTTTATTTTCTCTCTATGTGACTTAGCTTTGAGTTTCTCAAACATTCCTTTCATATGATCAGCCATATAGGGTTGAGTTATATATGGATCAGCAGTGAGTCTATTCTTACCACAAATAATCATCTTCCTAGTTTTGATATCTTTAAACACAAAAAAATCAAGAAAAATATTATAACTTAAGGCTTTTGTTATTTGAGAAACTGACAAAAGGTTACGATCAAAACATAAGACAACCATATAGAATCTAAATTTAATATATCAGTTAGAGTCAAAGATCCTTCCCTAATGATGGGGGTTAAAGACATTTGCATTTGAGGCAAACTTTTGGGCAGAGAGAATAACAGGTAGGACCTATCAAAAATCAAATGTCAAGTGATTTGTAGCACAAGAATCAATTATCCATGTATTATTCATAATAGGTGTAAAACTATTTACAATCTTACCACCATTATTTGCAACTATTATCAATGTTAAGGCTTGTTTAGAAGTTGCATTTTTTGTCTTTATTTCAATAACTATTGTAGTAAAAGTCCTATTTTAATTTTCTTTAAGCAATTATAATCCCAACATTCTAGATATCTCACCAGCTCAAAATAATGACTTTTGATATGACTAGTATGATTGCATGAATGCATTTGCAAGAATACTTATCATGACCATTGGCCATACTACTAGTATTGGACCATGCTCAATCTAGTTGATCTATTCCTGGCCACCATGGCACTAGATTTATATTATTCAAAATTGCCTTTCAAGGTGGTATGGTACAACTTCTAGTGAGCCAAAAAGTAAAGCTCATCCAAGTTTGGTAGTGAATTTTTGCATAAATTTTCTCATTAGATTTTATCAAAGTCCTCAATCAATTCAGCAAGAAATACATGAACTTAATCATTCAATCGACTTATAGCAGGTTTTGACATTTTTTGAATCCTTCATAACCACCTTAACATGATGGTCTAATTCTTAAAAAAAATTTGTCAGCACTTCATAGTACTTAAAAAGAATTCCCCCATTTTGTCTTGCCAGGAAAGCCTTTTAATTTAGAGTAAAAACATATAATTCATCACTTCCATCATAGATTGTGTTTGATAATTCATTCTTAAATTTTTATAGGTAATGGGTAAGCATAAAAAATTCTTTATAATTTCTAAAGTCATAGACATTAATTATGATTTTTGACCTTTTAATTTTTAGCAAGTCATTTTTCTTAGCCTTCATTCAATTATGCAAGTGGCTTAGTTCTGCCACGAATGTAGGAGATCTTATCCCTTTCAACAGTTTAAATTTCCATTAGTTGAGAGCATATGTCATAGTTTGATTCAATAAAAGTAATTCTTGCATTAAATACCCCATTAAATTGGACAATAATAAAAACTATTTTGAATCCTAATGTTTTACTACTCTTTTTTTAATTATGTATACTCACAAAACTAATATATATGTGTGTGTGTGAAGAAGAAAATTGCAATCGTTTAAAACCTTACTCTAATACCATCTTAAATAGATGATGAATTTTATATGTATTTCATCTATGTAGGTACAAGGTATATATAGAGTGGCTACATGACATAAACCCTTAAAGCGAAGTTATAATCCTTTAATTATAACCCATGATCTCTCAATTACAACCCTCACTTATATGAATCTAAACTCTTAATTATCGCATCATAATCTCCTATAGTTAATTGTAATCTCCTAAACTAGAAAAGTAGAATGATGAGAATCTGTACAACTCATGGCCATATGTTTCAACACTAACTTTTTGAATATGATTTTGAACGGGTAACGACAAAATTGGATATTTTATATAAGAATTCAATCATTAATAGATTTTGTCCTAATATCATTGAATAGCAATTTCATTATTTCTTCAGGGTTATTCCTTATGTTTAGCTATGTTCTTCTTTTAAGTTTTTGATGCCTTAAAAAACATGTGATATTTGTAAAAAAAAAAATTTACACATTAAGCGTGCAATGATCCATGTGTAAAAGTTCAATAGTATAATCATATAAGCTTGAGGCACTTGAAGATGTATTTTGCCTAACTAAAACATTTAGATGTGATGATTTTTGTATTTATGGAAATGGTCTATCAAAATTTAATTTTATTTAATTTTAATGATAACTCATTTTTATTTATTCATTTGCCACACATATATACTAGCTAGATTGCTTGTTTTATGGGTGAATAGTTTTATAATATTTTTTATTTTTAAAATTAGACAAAATATAATATGCTTAATAATTTTATACATAAATATGTGATTGCAATTAAAATAATTGTGATTTTTTTAGCGAATTTATTTAATATTTTTCTTATTAATTAGATATAATAATTAGACTCCCAAAATAATACAATAAGATATAACTTATTTTTTTATTTAATCTCCCTGGTAAGCTTTTCATTATAAATTGTACATGAAATTCCTTATTAAAGAACACTAGTTTCATTGTTACTAGATGTTTGATGATCAAAAGCAATTAAAACGAAACCTTCTTAGCACATTAAAGACCAATCTCATCTTCCTTGGCTTATGATTAGTGATTTTAATGAGATGTTACATCAAGCTAAAAAATAGGAGGGATTCCAAGAGTCATATGGTGATAGGCAAATTTCAAATGACATTACAATTGTGTGGACTCGAAGACTTGGATTTTTTGGATCCTTATTTATTTGGAGTAATAGGCACGATAGGGAAGATACTATTCTTGAGTAGCTGAATAAATATAGGAGCACAATGGAATAGGTATTAATGTATGCTGACTATAAGATTCTAAATCACTCTTGAATATGTTCATGTCATTTTCCTATCCAAATTCGACTCTCAAATCATTATAAAAAATGAAGCAAAAGAAATAAAAAAAATTTCTTCGAGAAGATGTGGTTGAGGGATTCCTCTTATCGATCAATAGTGGAGATGGTTTGGAAGAGTGGGAAAGTGAGCGCTGACTCAATAATAGGCAAGCTTTAGCATTATGGTACTGAGTTATTAGCATGGAATAAAAAATCTTTCAAGCATATGGTAAGAGTATTAGTAAAACTAAATCAAGAGTTAGCTTTCTTACAAATAGTTGAACACCTACATAACAATGTTGATGCTTAACGAATGGTACCAACTCAGATTATAGAATTGATTCATAGAGAGGAGATGATGTGGAAACATAGATCTAGAGTAAATGAGTTATAGGAAGACGATCACAATACTAAATTTATCCATAGCAATTCAAATAATAGGAGAACGAAGAACACCATTCATAAATTCATGGATGAGGTTGGAAAGGGAAAGCAAGGGAAGAAACTTCAATTTTTTAGGCCTATTTTAAGAACATTTTTATTTCAACTCAGTAGAATTGTGTAGATGAACTGTTAGCAGGTGTTCCCACCAAGGTGATTTTTAAGAAAAATTATTTTTTTATGAGTTCATTCATGAAAAAGGAGGTTATAGTTGCCTTAAAATAATTTCATCCCATAAATGCCCCTGAGCTTGATGATATGAAAGCTCTATTCTATCATTCTTTTTAGTATATAATTAGCCATGATGTGATTGATTTACTACTTCATAAAATGGGCGTGCTTCCTCACCCATTAACTCTACTTATATTGTCCTCATTCTTAAAATCAGAACCCCTAAATACTTGATAAGAGTTTAGGCCAATAATTTTATGCAATATGGTTTTTAAATTAGTAAATAAGACTATAGCCACTAGGCTTAAAGTGGTCCTTCCTGAGATTATCCATAAAGCTTATTATATTTTTACTCTTGATAGGTTCATAACTAACAATGCCTTATTGGCATTTGAGGTTTTTTATTTCATGAAAAATAAGAAGGTTGGGAGAAGAAGTGTGAGCATCAAATTTTGGACCTCAAGATGTAAAGCCTGATGATGAAAATTACTAAGATTATTCCCTAGAATGCAAGGAGAATTGCAAAAGGAAAAAGGATAAGGCAATGAAAAACCTTAGAGCAACCCCAAAAGACCAAGCTCAACCCATAAACTGCTAACCCAGTTTTAATAGGTTGTATAGCTCATTAAGAATGGTTGTATAGCCTCGTCTTTAGCTATATAGGCCTTAAACCTTAAACCTATGAAGGTTCTTGAAATTATCCATCCTTAAACCCTAGAGTTGTACAACCTAAAATGATGGATATATAGCACAACCTTGACTGTACATCCCATCTTCAAACCCTAAAATTTTAGAAATTTCATCTCCTTCCCTGTGACTAAACATGAACATAGTGCAATGAGAACCATTCTAAGGTTTGATGCACCCTCCTTATTTCATAAATATCACACTACTTGAGGGAAGCGGGGAGGCCTGAAAAACCCTAGGGAAACTCTACCAAATTTTCTCCATAACCATTACTAAAATAAGAATCCTAAAACTCTAACTCATCCCACTCATTCCTAAGGTAAAACAAGGCCCTATCTTTGTATTTCTTAAGCATTCGTGAGCATTTTAGTGGATAAAAATCAAATGTGAACCTCTAAGTGCAAGATAATCATTAAATGACATCTAAAAGACCATTTCCTTTTTCTTTTCTCTTTCTTTTTCTTTTTCTCATTCTATTTTTAAAATCTAAGAACAATGGGTTGTACAGACTTTATGTAGTCTATACAGCTCTTCATCTAGGCTATACACCCCTCTTCAATCTGGAGCACAGTTGCAAATTTTTCTTCTTCTTACCTAAATTCATTTCCTTCAAAACTTTTTTTTATGATGTTTAAAGGCTCCATTGGTAGAATAGGAGAAAGCCAAAAGGCCAAGACCTCTATTCACTCAAGAAATAGAATTTTGAATGAGTTTAGAAAGCTTTTCATGGTTTATTTTATGCTAACACTTTGAGTTCTTCTATTTTGAGTTTAATGAGATTCCCAAGGTTTTGTTTTGATATTTTTAGCTAGTGTCCAAGTGAGGAATTTCTTATTCCTGGGACCTTAAGAGCTCTATTATGGCTCTGGTTATTCCTATATACGTTATTAAGTATATGCTTTGGCCTAGATATTTCTTCCTTGTTGATTAAAATTTTAACCTTTTTGATAATTAGCAATGCATGTAAATGCCACGCTCTTTATGAGCAATAATGGAAGAGGGTTTGTCCACCTTAAATTCCTTTTTATATTGATTTTACCTTAAGCCATAAGAATCCTCCAAATTGTTTGCATTTCATGTTTATGTTTCTTCATGTTTCATAGTTCATGCATTTATGTTTGCGACTTTGTTACATTCTTCATGTGATGTTGGGATGTTTATAATCGAGGACTTAGAAATATGTTAGGCACCTTAATTATAGTGAAATAGTATGGTGTTGATTATGGACTTTACTTATTTGTCTTTGTTTCCTTGTTTCTATAATTAATTACTAACTTGTGTATTTTTTTATAGGTATAGGTATTTTACTTAAGCTAGACCGTGAATGATGGTCTCATTGATCATCCTTAATGCATGTGATGGATAATATACATGCTAAAACCCTATGCCATGTCACATGACCTCCATTTTTTTTAATGGTTATGCATGATAAGGATCGATGATATGCATGTCTACCCTATGTCATGTCACGTAGATGTATCGATATTAATATACATGACACCCCTTTTTGCCATGATGCATAAGCCCCCTCCCCTTTAAATTAATGATTCAATGTGATTGATTGATGGCACTAGAGGCACATTTAGGTTTGCTAATTAGACTAATTAATAACTTGGTTAGAATGTAAGAGTTAACTAAAGATGCCTGAAGGTTAGATCCCAATATTTAAGTGATTTAAAAGTGTCTAACCTTTTTCTCAAGCTATACCGAATTTTTGAACTCAATCTCTGATGCGATTAAGATGAAATGGGTCTTTTAATTGACTTAGCTTAAGTTCAAATTTTGACCAAAGTCAAGTGATGACTCCACAATTCCTAGAGATGATACCAATGTATTATCGCACCTTGGTCCTCCGAAGACCACCATTTTGGAAAAAAGGGCTTTGAAATTACAGAAGGTCGACTGGATCCATTATTAGTCTAACATGTGACATAATTTGTGATTATTACCAATAATTTGTGATTATTACCAATGTAAAGACTTTCGTCCTCTTGATCCCCCACTGATAGATAAAAGGATAGAGTCATAAGCAAAATTTCACTCATTCAAACGAAAAATCTCTTGATAGGCACTCACAAAAGGACATTTTGCCCTTAAATTAGACATAAGAAAAGCATAAGATAAGATGGAATGGTTTTTCCTTGAAAAAATGATGGGTAAATTAGATTCAAAATTGATTTCTTAATCATGAGATATGTAAAGATTATGTCCTATTCTATCCTTTTTAATGGAATGGCCAACCATAACAAACTTTCAACCCTCTATGGGGCTTTGGCAGGGGATCATCTCTCTCCCTATTTATTCTTATTTTATGTTAAGTTACTATCTTATTCTCTATTTAATTCCAATCGTGATGGTCTAACCCATGGTATCAAAATTTATAAGAATCTACCATCTATTTCTCATCTCTTTTTTACATAAGATAGTATTTTATTTGGTAAAAACTCTACAATTGAAGCTAGTAAAGTCTTTAATATTTTGAAGCTCTATGAACATTTATCTAGTTAGAAATATAAATTTTGAAAAGTCAGATATCAACATTATCAAAAATGTTCTAAGCCTTCACCAATCTAATATTATCCTTACAATTGGAGTTCGAGGGATAGAGCAAAATGACAAGTACCTAGGCCTTCCAATCGTTATTGTTAAATCGAAGAAGTCAGATTTTAGTCTCTTAACGGATAGGGTGAAACATAAATTGAAAAGTTGGAATGAACATTTATTATCCAAAGAAGGGAAACATGTTATGATCAAGTTTGCCATTCAGTCCATATTTACATATATGTTGGGCAACTTCTTCTAACTTCATTGATATGCTCCTAGATCACTTCCCTTACATCTAATTTTTGGTTACATAAAATTAGTGAGGACGTTGAATCCATTAAGTGTTGTAGAAGTTAATGATGTTTAATAAACGAGATAGAAGAATTAGGTTTCAAGGCCTTTAGGCTTTCAATGGTCCTTTACTAGTTAGGTAAGTGTGGAGACTTATAGTAGATGATCCTTTTATCCTAACACTAACCTTGAAAGCTTGGCATTATCCACGGCCTTCTACCCTAGAAACACCTCTCATATCCAATATGTGTTTTATATGGAAGATCTTATTTGCTAGAAATTTATTATTGAATGAGCCTCAAGATGGATTATAGGCAATGGCTCCAAAATTCGAATGTGAACGGATCCTTAGTATCACATCAGAATGGGTTTTGAGTGTAGTCCTTTATCTCGAACTTGGAGTCAGAATCGTCTATGTCTTCCTTTTTTCTTTTTTTTTCAATGATGGGGTCCATTAGAATACTAAATCGGTTTGTGCTATTTTTATGCCATTTGAGATAGAACATATTTTGAGTTTGCCACTAAGTTTCTCCAAACCAATGAATGCATTTATCTAGAATCATAATAAAAATTGTACTTATTTGGTCAAAAGTGGGTACACAGTTCCTCTTAATGCTTTTGATTATGATAGGCTAAGAAGTAGTGGCATCCCAAACGATGAACAATTTTAGAAGCAACTTTGGCAAATTGATATTTGATAAGCTATAAAAGTGAATTTAATTGTGGTAATTTTTCCCTATATTGTGCTTAATTTTCAAATTTAATTGAAATTTATATTTAAGAAATTTAAATTTGATATTTCAAGTGCATTAAGGTTTAAAAGGAGAGATTAGACATTAATTTGTAAGATTCTTCAATTCTGAGGCAAAAAAAGGTACAGTGCATTTTGCGGTAGAATACTTGTTATGATAAGACACGAGCGTTGCTTGCCAATCCAAGACTAATGAATTTAGACAAAAAAGGAGCCAATTTTCAACCTAATTTTCTTAGAAGATCCTATCCTAGTTAAGAGATTTGGCATAAGAGATTTACCCTAAATTTAGATATTCTTTTTATATTGTCCAAAACTAATTAAGAAACCAATTCCTCTAGGGATATTTAAAAGTTTTTTTTAGAGAAATTGTTGTACTATAAATATGAGTCTCTTTTCAATCATGAAGGGGGAGAAAAAATGTGAAGAGCAAAGGGAAAGGGCAACCAACCTCAACTGGAGACATTCTATTCCTCTATTGCCTACCCGCGAGTTTTTTTTCTTCTTAGTTTTTTTCTTTATTCCTCAATTAATTTTCTTATAGCTAAGAATATGGAAAGGCTTATCATAACAATGAATTGATTTTTATCATATTTAATCAAGATATTTGTATTTTCATATTGTCTATGAATTACTATGTTTAATGCTATTGAGAGTTTGATCACCTCTTGATTGATGTAGTTATCTAAATGAATTGGGAAAGGATTTGCATAATTGACTAAATAATTCATGGTGTGAATTGAATTTTGTACACACACACATACCTAATTCATCTTATTTTACAAGTTTTTTATAGAGTTTAATGTGTTTTCCATCTTAAGAACTATATAAAAGAGATCTAAGGGTTACTTGATAAAAGTAGGATGTTTCGGGAGGGAATACTAAGCAATTTTAAGAAAAATCTCAGCTTATCAAAATAATAAATTATCTTGATTGAATTTAAGAAATTGCAATCTATTGGAATGGTTACAGTTTTAGCTCGTAAAATTTGATTGTTCCGACTTTAATTGTTTATTGTTTTCATTTTATTGCTTTTAATCTTTAAATTTTCGTAACTTATTTATTTTGAATTTTCGCAGTTTAATTATTCTCTTAAATTTGATTGTCCAAATAATCATAAGTTGACTATAGTTTTAGTATTTATTTTGCTAAATCCTCGTGGAAACTATATCTTTTTTCTACTTGATAACTAGTGCACTTGCTAGGATTAATTAATTTTAGCTATCACCTTTTTGGCATTGTTGCCAGGGATTTAATTCTAAAATAATATTAGAACTTGTTAATCTTGGCTAATTTGGATTTTCTATTTTTTAATTCTTTCTTATTTAGGTTGATTGATGCTTGCCACGCATTAATGGTGAAGAACTAGTGGAATTTGATCCTAAACTAAAAAGAACATTTCATATACATCAAATGGGTAACAAAGCTAAAGAGCAAGAGTAATTTGAAATTAGAATGGCAGATATAACGAATTCCAACTGGACTATTTTGGATTATGTTTGTCCAACATTTGATGGAGCTACTTCTAGCATTATCAAGCCAATAATACATGCCAATAACTTTGAAATCAAGCCAGCAATCATCCAAATGATACAAACTAGTATCCAATTCAGTGGGCTACCAAGAGATGATCCTAATGCACACATTGTTAATTTTCTAGAGATTTGTGATACCTTCAAATATAATAGAATTAGTGATGATGTTATTAGACTTAGACTTTTTCCTTTTTCATTGTGAGATAAAGCTAAGAATTGGCTTAATTCACTTCCTTCAGGTAGTATCACTACATGGGCTGATTTCACTCAAAAAATTTTGGCTAAGTATTTTCCTCTCTCTAAAACAGCTAAATTAATAAATGATATCATAATTTTGTTCAATTAGAGAGAGAGGCTTTATATGAGGCTTGGGAGTGATTTAAGGACATCATTAGGAAATGTCCACATCATGGATTACTAGTTTGCTGTCAAATTCAAACTTTTTATAATGGTATTACTCCATCTGTTGTCCCTAGGCACCAAGAAGGGGGGGTTGAATTGGTGAATAAAAATTTTAAAACAGAGATGAAGAGAAGAAGAAGGAACAATGAAGACACAAGGATTTTATAGTGGTTCGGGCAAAACTATCCCTACGTCCACTCCCC
>CATIWR010558898.1:0-27718 GCA_949677035.1 Omphalea diandra | reverse complement strand
TATCCACAATAAAAGGATTACTGGTTAACTATCAAGTTTGAAGAGAAGAATATAAGGGTTTTATCATGAAAACTTTTCTATTTTATTTTCTCTTTATTTCGATGTTGGTTAGTAATTCAATTATGAACTAAATTAATTAGGCACTTGGGTGTGATGAACCCTAAGATGAGTTTTGAATTGTAATTTTTTAGATAATACAATCATTTTATTATTTTATAGAATTCAATTGTGTTTACTATTTATTTCCTTGAATTCATATATATGAAATATTGATTCTTTTTTTAATTCTTTAAACTTAGATTGAAAAATTAAGTTATTGAATAGATTTAGCACAATTGAAAGGAGTTGCATGTACCCCTAGAGATAGGATAACATAAATCTTTCTGATTATGGTCAAATCTAATAGTGAAATTCAAGGAACTATAATGCAATTTTAGGGTTTTAATTAGGAAGAGATTCCAATTAATCAATTTAGAATTAGATATTAATGATCTTAAGAAAGACTTTAATATACTAAAGGAATTTCCACAGTTCCATTAACAATGAATTAGATTGTATTGTCAGAAAATCAATTTCTTAATAAGTCTTAGGGAGATTCAATACTTGAGTGTTATTTGTCATATTGATTACCTTTTTCCCACTCTCTGGTTCATATTTTCATTATTTTAGTTTGTAGAATTATTTTATTGGTTAATTAATTCACTTAAAATTACCGGTTAAATAATAGAGAAAGAGCTAATACTAGTACTTTTAATCATTGAGGGATCAACACTCAATACTCCTACGCTATACTATACTCGATAGGTGCACTTGCCTACTTGATCTATAAGTATTAGCCTCGGACCATATCAAGTTTTGGCGCCATTGCTGGGGACTAAAATATTAGAAACACTTTATATATATTAATTTAGCCTTTTGTTTTTCTTTCTTTTCCTTTCATAAATTTTTTTCGTCTTATTTTACCCTTCTTGTTTTAGTTTTGTTGTGGTTTCTAGTATTTTCAAAGGCTTTAGTGGTATATGACTCAAAGCAACATAACTGAGCTAGAACCTGAAGATCCTGAAATAGAGAGAACTTTCCATCAGAATTTAAGACAAAAGTGTCAAGAGAAGATTGAGCATAATCAAAAGATAGTAATCATGGCAGGTCATCAAATGACTATGTTTGACTACATGAAACCCATTGCGAGGGATGCTGAAACAAGCATAGTGAGACCCGCTATTGTAGCCAATAATTTTGAAATCAAGCTAAATATCATTCAAATGGTGCAAAAGTCAGTACAGTTTGATGGTTTGCCAGATGAGGATCCAAATTGTCATCTAGCTAATTTCTTAGAAATATGCGACACTTTCAAGATCAATGGAGCTATAGATGATGCCATTCATTTAAGGTTATTCCCATTTTCATTAAGGGGAAAAGACAAATAGTGGTTGAACTCACTTCCTAAGGGTTCTATTACTACATGGAACCAGATAATAGAAAAGTTTTTATTAAAGTATTTTCCAGCTGTGAAGAAAGCAAAATTAAGGAATGATATCTCATCATTCATTCAATCGAATTCTGAGTCACTTTATGAGACGTGGGAATGCTTTAAGGATTTGTTGAAGAAGTGCCTATAACATGGGTTAGGTACTTGGGTTCAGATTTAGACATTCTATTATGGATTGAATCACATCACTCGTCAAATGATAGATGCAGTGATAGGTAGTTCTCTCAACAATAAGACACCATATAATGCTTAAACATTGATTGAGGAGATGGCAATGAATGGACATCAGTGGCAAACAAATTCAAGGAGTAACAAACTTGCTGGTTTGTATAATCTTAATTCAGTCACTGCTTTAGCAAGTCAAGTTGAAGCTTTGAATAGAAAGATTGATGGATTGGTTTTAGCACCATAAATGGGTCAAGTGCTATAATGTGACTCGTGTGGAATAGGACATAAAAGCCAAGATTGTCCTAATATTCTTGGAATACAACAAAAACAAGTGGACTATATGGGGAACATTCGAAGATCACAAAATAACCGCTATAGTAATACCTATAATCCAGGATGGAGAAACCACCCAAATTTTTCATAAGGGAACTAAGAGCCATAAAGGAATAATCCTCCACCAGGTTATCAACAATAACAACAACCACCCCAAGAGAAGAAATCAAATTTGGAAAAGCTAATGACCAAATTCATGCAAGCTTTCGATGCTTGACTCTAAACTCAATATGCCACTTTGAAGAATCATGAAACAATATTGAAAAATCAAGGAGCTTCCATCCACACTTTTGAGAATCAAATTGGACAACTCGCTAAAATGATTTCAAAAAGGTCACAAGGTAGTTTGCCTAGTAATACAGAGACGAATCCTAAGGAACATATGAAGGTGATGACCCTTAGAAATGGAAAAGAATTATAAGTTGGACCTAAAGCTCAAGTTGAGGAGAAGAGTGTAGCGGAGACCCGAGACTAAGGTGATGCACATCCTAAGCTAGTTAAGGAATTCAAACTTACCATTCCATATCCTGTGAGACTTAAGAAAGATTACTTAGATGAATATTATGGTAAGTTTCTTGAACTCTTTAAGCAACTCCACATTAACTTACCATTTGTTGAAGCTCTTTCACAGATGCCCAAGTATGCAAAATTTCTGAAAGAACTTCTAGCCAATAAGAAGAGACTTGAGTTATCTACAGTGAGGAATGTTCGACCATCTTGCAAAACAAGCTACCTCGAAAGCTCAAGGATCCAAGGAGTTTTACTATCCTCTGTCTTATTGGCGATTTGACAATGATAAAGCTTTAGCTAATATAGGGGCAAGCATAAACCTAATGCCTTATAAATTATTTGCCAAGTTAGGATTAGGGGAGCCTAAACCAACTAAAATGAGTATTCAATTAACTGATAGATCAATTAAATACCCTAGAGGTATCATTGAGGATGTGTTGGTAAAGGTACACAAATTCATCTTTCTCGCTGATTTTGTCATACTTGATATGGATGTCGATGTTGAGGTTCCATTAATTTTGGGTCAACCATTTTTGGCTACAGGTAAAGCTTTGATTGATGTTAGTGCAGGTAAATTAGCTTTAAAGGTTAGAGATCAAAAAGTGACCTTCAAAATTTTTGATGCTTTTAAACACTTGATTAAAATGACACTTGTTATTTAATTGATTCTATGGATTGTGCTATTTCTTATTTCAGTGATTCTATAGATTGTGTTATTTTTTATTGTATGTAGACAATTATCTCTCAAGATTCGTTAGAACATTGTCTTGTTCAAGGTGAAGAGACAAGCAAATAGGAAGGTGTGAAAATGAGCAAGCAGCCTATCTAAAGGCTAATAAACTTATAATAATGGAGAAAGCTATTGAAGAGATTGATATGAGAGAGGAAAACAAAATAAAACCATCTATTAAAGACCCACCTACGTTAGAGTTGAAGAAATTGCCTGAGCATTTGGAGTATGCATTTTTGGAAAAAGATTCAAAGCTCTTAGTGATTATAACATCTGATCTAGAAGAGGAGCAAAAGGATAAACTTTTAAGTATACTTAAAGAACACAACAGGGCAATTGCTTGAAAGATTTCAGACATAAAAGGAATTAGTCCCTCTTTCTGCACACACAAGATTCTCATGGAGGATGACTTCAAACCAGTTGTGCAACCACAAATGAGACTAAATCCTAACATAAAAGAAGTTATAAAAGCTGAGGTGATTAAATTACTTGATGTAGGAGTAATTTACCCTATTTCTGACAGTTCATGGGTAAGCCCTGTATATGTAGTACTAAAGAAATGAGGAGTGATAGTTGTCCAAAACGAGAAGAATGAGTTGATTCCCATAAGAACTATCATCGAGTGGAGAGTATGCATTGACTATCGAAAGTTGAATGATGCCACAAGGAAAGATCACTTCCCTTTACCTTTCATAGATCAAATGCTAGAACAACTATTAGGGCATATGTACTATTATTTCCTAGATGGTCTATCTGGTTACTTTCAAATTCCTATTGCTCTACTTGTCCCTATGGTACGTTTGCTTATTGTCGAATGCCTTTTGGATTGTATAATGCACCTGCTACTTTTCAGTGGTGCATGATGGAAATTTTTGATGAACTTATGGAAAATATTATGGAAGTATTCATGGATGATTTCTCTATTTTTGGTGACTATTCTGATTTATGCCTTCATAATTTAGAAAGAGTGTGTAAATGTTGTGAGGAGACCAATTTGGTGTTAAATTGGGAAAAGTGTCATTCTAGGGTGCAATAGGGTATAGTTTTAGGGCAAAAAATCTCATGCAGGAGGGTTGAGGTAGATAGAACAAAAATTGAAACTATTTTTAAATTGCCACCCTCGACTTTAGTTAAGGCAATTAGGAGTTTTTTAGGGCATGCCGAATTTTATAAGAGGTTCATTAAGCATTTTTTAAGATTGCTAGGCCTTCAACTAAGTTGCTTGACAAAGATGTGCCATTTATTTTTACTCAAAAATGTTTAGAAGCATTTAACATTCTTAAGAACAAATTGACCAATGCCCCAATCATAGTAGCACCGAATTGAACTATTCCTTTTGAACTAATATGTGATGCAAGTGACTTTGCAGTAGGTACAATTCTCGGATAGCAAAAAGATAAATATTCTTAGCCTATCTACTATGCTAGTAAGACTCTCACAAACACCCAAGAGAATTTCACAACTACAGAGAAGAAGTTACTAGCTATAGTTTTTACATTTGATAAATTTGAATCTTATTTGATATTGTCCTAAGTCGTTGTTTATATTGACCATTCTACTCTGTGTTATTTGCTCATTAAGTCAGATGCAAAACCTAGATTAATTCGATGGATTTTATTGTTACAGGAATTTGATCTTGAGATAAGTGGATCAAAAGTCGTAATCGAGAATTGATGGTTGTAAGCCGGGTGAGATGATCCTACAATTTTTGACCGTGAGTAAAGGATAGCGACCATGAATTATAAGGCAAGAAGGATAATCATGAAAGAGTAAAATTTGACATTTCAAGTTATGAACCACTTAATATATTAATGCTTAATTTATGCAATTTGCATGGAAAAGCACAATTGCATTTAAATTTAAGACATCTAAGGATAAATATCACATACAACCAAACATATAGCAATCAAACAAAAGATCAAGCTTTTCACTTTAGGGAGCTTCCGTCAAGCATTCCCAATTATCTTTTAATAAAGTTCAATCTTTCTTTATTTAGAGGTTTAGTGAAAATATCCATAAGTTGATGAGTTGTGTCAATAGATTTTAACACAACATCACCATTTTGGATATGATCTCTAAGAAAATGATGCCTAATTTATATGTGTTTGCTTCTAGAGTGTTGGATGGGATTCTTAGAGAGATTAACTGCACTATTGTTGTCATAGGAATGTGATCAACAACTTTGTTGTAATCCTTTAATTATTGTTTCATCCAAAGCACTTGGTTACAACAACAACCCACAGCTACATACTCAGCTTCCGCGATGGATAAGGCAAATGAAACTTGCTTCTTGCCAACCAAGACACTAAGCATTCTCTTATAAATTGGCAAGTTCCAAAAGTACTTTTTCTTTCTAATAGACTACTAGCGTAATCCATATATGAGTAACCTATGAGGCTAAAAGATGAATCTCTAAGATACTATATACCTAGGTGTAAAGTGCCTTGCAAATATTTAAAAATCCTTTTGATAGCATTTAAGTGTGATTATTTTGGATAAGACCAAAATCTAGTACATATACATACACTAAACATAATATCTGGTCTTGAAGCAGTAAGGTAGAATAGAGAACCGATCATACCTTAATATCTCTTTTCATCAATTGTCTTACCCGATTCATCTTTGTCCAATTTGATGGTACCACTCAGGGTGTTTTTGCTACTTTGCATCCATCTATGCCAAATTTTTTGATTATGTCCTTTGTATATTTGGCTTGGTTGATGAAGATCCCTTCTTTGATTTGCTTGATTTGTAGACCAAGAAAAACTTGAGCTCTCCCATCATGCTCATCTCAAATTCCTTAGTCATACATTTAGCAAAATCCTCACAAATAGACTCATTAGTAGCACTAAAAATGATATCATCAACATAAATTTATACTATTAGTGTATCCTATTTGTGCCTTTTTACAAATAAATTTGTGTCCATCTTTCCCTTTCAAAATCATTTTTCAAAATAAATGAACTAAGCCTTTCATACCATGCTCATGGATCTTGTTTTAACCCATATAAGGCTCTATTCAATTTTAAAACATAATTTGGAAAACTATGTGATTCAAAACTAGGACGTTGTTCAACATAAACTTCCTCCTCAATACCCCATTTAGAAAAGCACTCTTGGCATCTATTTGAAAAAGTTTAAAATTCATATGACATACATAAGCCAAAAGAATCCTAATGGCCTATAACCTTGCAATAGGGGCATAGGTTTCATCATAGTCTATGCCTTCCTTTTGGTTATAACCTTTTGCAACCAATCTAGCTTTATTCCTAGTGATGAATCCTTGCTCATCTACCTTATTTCTAAATACCCATTTTCAACCTACAATTGGGTGTTCCTTAGGCCTAGGAACAAGTTCCCATACATTATTTATCTCGAATTGGTTGAGTTTCTTTTGTATAGCAATTACCCAACTTTCATTATCAAGAGCCTCATTAATTGATTTTGGCTCAAACTGAAAAACAAAATCAAGGTTATTTTCTAAAAGGTTAAGTTGAGATCTAATACTTACACCGTTTGACGTATCACTAATAATTAAGTCTTTGGGGTGATGTTTGGAGAATCTCCAATCCTTGGGTATACATTAACTTGGCAATGTTTCTTATTGATGTTGTGGTTCCTCATCTACTCTTAATGATTCACTTTTATCTTTGTCTTTGTCTTCCACTCTTGTAGTGTGCTCCAATTCTAATTTTTCAAAGTCACTTACAAGATCATCAACAAAAGAACTTTTCCCAAGATCAAGCCTACTAGATTCATAAAAAACAACATTCATAGACTCTTCAAAAACAATAAAAATTTTGCTAAAGACTCTATAGGCCTTGTTAGAGGTGGAATAACCTAAGAATATACCCTCATTAGTTTTTTAGTCAAATTTCCTAAGATTATCCTTGGTATTCAATATATAGCACTTGCATCCAAATACTCTTAGGTATGATATCTTAGGTTTTCTGCCACTCTATAACTCATAAGATGTTTTATTGAGAATGGGTCATTTAAAAACTCTATTTGCTATATAACACAAGTTATTAATGGCTTTGAGCTAAAAGTAATTTGGTAAAGAATACTTATTGAGCATAGTTCTAGCCATCTCTACTAGTGTTCTATTTTTCCTCTCTATAACACCATTTTGTTCTAGTGTTTTAGGGGTTGAAAAATTATAAAAAATCTCATTCTCTAAACAATAAAATTCAAAAGCTTCATTTTGAAATTTCTTTCCATGGTCACTTCTTATAGAAGAAATGAAGTAACCCTTTTCATTTTGAATTCTTTTTGCAAAACTTTTGAAAGCATCAAAGTTATCATACTTATGAGCTAGAACAAATACACAAGTAAACCTAGAATAATCATCAACTAGGACTAGTGCATAATATTTACCACCTAAACTAGCACTCCTAGTAGGTCCTATCAAGTCCATATGAATTACTTGAAGGGGTTTAGATGTACTTACAACATTTTTAGCTTTAAAGGAAGATTGATGTTGCTTCCCTATTTGACAAGGACCACATGTCTTGTCTTTTGAGAAACTTAGGTTAGGAAGACCTTTCATAAGCTTTCCTTATATAAGCTTTGTAAGAGCTCCTTGCTAGCATATCCAAGTCTTATATACCATAGCCAAACTTCATTACTAAAAGACATAAGACACTTAAAAGATTGGTTAACCAAATTGTCTAAGTCAATTAGATAGGTATTGCCTTTTCCTTTCACCCTTGAAAACAACATTTCTATCCACTAATGTGGTAACACTAATGTGGTAACTAAGTATTATCTAGGGTCAAAAGTGACTTTATTACCTTGTCACATAATTGACTTACACTTAGCAAACTATGTTGCAAACCATTAACTAACAAAACATCATTAATTAAAGAGCAACCATCCATACCAATGGTTCTAATTCCAATTACCTTACCCTTGGCATTGTTACAAAATTTGACATTACCTCCTTCTTTTTCCTTTAGCACCATGAATAGCTTTCTATTGCCTGTCATGAGTTTTGAGCATCCACTATTCACATACCAATCGTTTGATTCATTGGTGGCTGCCAAACATCCCTATACAACACAAATAAATCATCTCTTCTTTAGTACCCAAGCATACTTGGGTCCTAGGGGTTTAGGTATTGAAGGGTCCTTCAATTTGAGATAAGTCTTCCTAATGTAACAATAAACATTAATGTATCCATATCTCATGCAATAATGGCATTGAAGTTTAGACTTATATGTCTTTCTTATATGCATTGTCTTGGTATGAGTAGGGGATTTTCTCACATCAATATGATGTGTGTGAGAACATAAGCATGCATGTAAGGATGCAGATGTGAATTTCTTGTGTGTGTTAGGATTAATATGCTTCTTATTGTACATGTAAGCATGATTAGCCTTTTTAGAAGTAAACTTTGAGCCTTATTTCACTTTCCCTTTGCTCTTAGGCATTGAGGGTCTAGTGCTTTAGGTACTCTTCTTTCCAATAATCTCAATACTTGAAGTTTGAGGTATTGAGGCTCTAACGAGTGTAGTGAGTATAAGGGTATAGGTTGAGGCTTCATTGAAACCTAGGCCATGCCTAATCAAGGGATGCCTTTGTGATACTATGAGTATATCCAAAGCTTTCTTACGCTTATGAAATTTAGAGATAGAGCTTTTAAGCTCAATGACTTCTCCTTTTAAAGAGTCTTTCTCTTTTCTTAATGAAGCTAGTGATGAAGATGATTTAGAGAGATATTCTATAGATTTTTTGAGTTCTTCATTTAAAGTCCTCAATTCACTTATAAGGCTATTAAGGGTTTTGTAATCATCCTATAATTTTGTGCACTTCCTCTTATAAGTCTTCATTTATCACATTTCAACGTGAGAGCTTCTAGAAGCTCATCATCTATATTAACTAAATCATCATATTCAAAATTAGAAGATGAAATGCTTATTTATTAGGAGAATCCTCTTGAACTGTGAAACATATGTTAACAATTTCCTCTTCTTCATCATCTTCTCTTGAGCTATCATTCCAAATGGCTTTAAAGCTCTTCCTCTTCTCTTTGTCCCCTTTCTTCTTCTTCTTTAGCTTGGGGCAATCATACTTAATGTGGCCTTGCTTGCCACACTTATAGCAAGTGATATCAGTTGATCTCTCTTTAGGATTAGGAGTTGTTTTTTTAAAGTTCCTTCTTTCTTTTCTTCTTCTAATTAGCTCCTTGGTCCTTCTAAAGAGCATTTCAAATTCCTCCTTCTCCTTGTCACTCTCTTCTTCACTTGAGGTTATTTATAATTCTTTTTCCTTTGAAGATGATTTGAGTGCCAATGTATTCCTTTCTTGCTTTTAAGATTTTTCTTCTTAGCCCTTCATTTTCTTCATTTTCTTCATTTCTTCATCTTTCTTTAAGGCCAGCTCATGAATCAAGAGTTTGCCTATCAAAACATCCGTTGGTACCTTCCCTATTTTCAAGTTGGACTCTTGGATACTACATACTCTAACACTAAATTCCTTAAGAGGTAAAGAATTTAGAATTTTAGAGTTTACCTCATGGTTTGTGAGAACCCTACTAAACTTCTTCATGTTGATGATAATAGCTAGGAGCCGGTTTGTCATATCTATTATGCTCTCATCCTCCTTTATCATGAATAACTCCTATTTTGTCACGTACATTTAAAGTCGACTGGATTTCACCAAGGTGGTGCCCTCATGATAGTTTTCCAATACTTTCCAAATGCCATGAGCAATTTGGCAATATTATACCCTTCTAATTTTTTCTCTTAAAAGATAACTTAGAAGGATTGTCATGGCTCTTTTGTTCTTGCCATTGGATCTTCTATGAGCTTCTACCCATTCTTCTCTAGGGATTAGCTCTTCAATCCCATCTACCACTTTAGTGGGTGGCTTCCATTCTTTAACAATAACATCCTATAAATCCACCACATCAGTGTCTAGATAGATCTCCATCCTATACTTCCTATAAGTATAGTCTACTCCATCAAAATAAGGCTTGAGGTGTGTGTGGATTCCTTCTTATGCCATTGATCTTTACTTACTCAATTAAGGTTTTTAGTGAAACTTTGCTCTGATACCACTTATTAGCCTAGGGGGGGGGGTTGAAGTAGTGGTTGATTAAAAATTAAAATGAATGATAAATGTGTTTAAGAAGTTAAAAAGAAGAAGATAAAAATTGACACAAGTGTTTATAATGATTCAAGTGTTAATAAACCCTACGTCCACTCCCCAATTCTCTCTAATTAGGTGTTTTACTTAACTCTACCGGTGTTTCCAGGCTCACACCAAACTTTTACAACTTGTGTTTATGGCTCACACAAAAAAATCTCTCACAAGTATTTTACAGGCTCACACTAAAACCTTACACAAGAGTTTTGACTCTAGGCTAACTCTCAACCTCTTTGTAATGGTGTTTAGTGCTCACACCTAACAATTAAGAACTCATAAATGAGAAAGAAAGATTGAGTAGCAAATAGCAAGAGTTTGGTTACAAATTAATGAATTCTCTTGCATTTACATCTATTTGGTGGAGTATTTTATAGCTCATATCCACCAAAAAGATGTTAGTATAAAACTATCAACAAATCTCTAAGATGTGCTAGGCAAATTTAACATTATATGCTTGTCAAGCGAAAATCATAGTCGCAAATTTTCAATTTCCATTGTGGAGCCAAAAATTTCAACATAAAGCCCCATTTGTGTCTAACGGCTAGTCCACGTGTCAGTTGTCCAAGAAAATAAAGTTGTTGTTCTCTAACCACTATCAAAATTTGTGATCATGAGATAACTTTGTCTTAGACATGATTGAGACCA
This sequence comes from Omphalea diandra, assembly GCA_949677035.1. NCBI lineage: Eukaryota > Viridiplantae > Streptophyta > Magnoliopsida > Malpighiales > Euphorbiaceae > Omphalea > Omphalea diandra. Next base: position 16,694 of record CATIWR010558898.1, on the reverse strand, counting down.
TAAATTCTTTTATTTAGTGTGGAAACTACAACTCCTTGAGTCGCGGTCGCTATCAACTATTCACCTCATGAGTTTTGATCTTCAACAATTACTTAAGACACTTGGCACATTGTGGTGGTGGCTTTCGTTCCCTCCATTATCACTATAAAAGTTGCGATTGTGAATCCTGACGCGATACCTGCTGTGAATTCCTCTATAACTCAAACTTCACTTCTTTCGGCTATGTTGTAGCTGTGAATATCCCTGTGAATTCCTCTGGCCTAGCTTTATCTATCCTTGTGACTTATTCGTGGTCGCGAATTATAATATACACACTGCGAATTAGAGTGATTTTTACAAGGTTAGAGATTTTGAACTCCATCCAACTTTCAATGAAAAAACTAACTTATAACCTGTAACACAACACTAAATGAAAGTATTAGTACTGATCAATCTTTATGTCAAGATCAAAAGATGTTCATGACTTAGGTTAAACCAACTTAGTTCAACAGGCATAATGATGTTAGGCTTTAGTCCTCTCCATCAATTGGGCTCCATTAGATTAAATTAAACACTTCACTTGAAGAGTCTAAGCTCTCATCCTCATGCATTTGGGCTTCTTACAATCCTTGGTCTATTTTGGCTAATTATTTCCATATGTTTCTTTGTATAAAAGCTCCAAATATATCTTTAAACTTCTTTAACCTTCTTATTATAATTAGGCCTTGAAATTATAATGGATCCTTATTAGACTTGACTTGGTTGAATGCATCAGATAAAGGTGTTTGTACAAACAAATTTTCTATACAAATAACTTACTCGTCTATACAAACCACTATGTTTCTCCTGCATTTTTAGGCATGGCTCAATCTAAGATAATTCTAAGAAGGTGTATATAGGAAATTAAGTAACACAATCACATCATCAATTCAAATAAAGATAAATTAGGAGAAAATATGTATATTATCTAACATAAATAAGCTAATGAATGTGAAAATGACAAAATTGGGTCATTGATGTCTAAGCATCCAAAATAGCAAAAAGATAAAATGCAGACAAGCAATGCTCAACTATTGTTCGAATAATTAAAAAAAAAAAGTCACAAGGTTCATAGTGAAACTATTATAAAAAGGAGATAACAAAGGTAAGGTATATATAAATGGTTATATCCTAGTCTTCCTCTTTGAAAGGCCCCTCCTCCTTTAAGTCCTTATGAGTGGGTGACTCTAAGTTGGCTTACAAGTTGGTGAGCTCAGTACGCACCTCTATTAGCTCTTGATCCCTCCAGTAGATCTCCTTTCGAAGGGCAAAAATGAACAAAACGATAAGGTGGTTAGGACATACAAACACAAGCATGCATGTACATGCATACATTCAATATTATTGTGTTTGCCTATAGCTCATGAGTGCACTAGGTGTAGGCCCTCTTAAGCATTGTGATCAAATACACTAAATGCTCAGCCTGGATCTAAGAAATCTATACACACATATCATCAAATCAATACAATAATAAATAATAAAATAATCATAAAGTAGAGATAAACAAGGAAACTCACATAAGTGGTAATACGAAGGGTGAAAGAGCTAGCTGATTAGGTGAACTCTAGCACCATCAGTGCACCAGTGAAAAAGGTGTGGTAAGACTATACCATGTTGTCCAGTAAAGGGTCATACTCCTTTACCACTATCAGTTTTAGTTCTACTAGCTTTGAGATACAATCCCTTTTGTGGCTTTCCTTCATAGGCACTAGATTAGTCAACACCCTTTCTAACCTATCTCTCTCATGCCTTGAGCTCCTTATCTTAGCACCATCCTACTATGGGCCTCATGTCATCGCTAATATATAATGCTTATAGGTGGCACAGGAATCACCCTAAAAAGTGATGCCTCCATATAACTTCTATACCCAATCACACTTGACATGAACTTTTCACTAGGCTAACTTACTTGGACACGATTAAGCTTATAACCCTTTAGGTTAGAACCTTAAAACATGTATATCAGAGGTTCCTTAGGCACTAAGCATACATCACTTACTCTCTCCGTAGGAATAACCACTCCTCGTGGTACTACTATCGTGTGGAATGGCTATGAGAAGTCAGCTGTCATGGGACAACCCTTCAATCACCTCTAACTTTCAACTCTGACTGTCTAGAGGCCTAATCCAATTGAGCCAAAGCTATAAAAAATAATAAATACATACACTATAAGTATCCTAACTATCACATTTACTATAAGAGCTAATTAAATGAGTTTCATTACATAAAAAGGTAAATTGGTCCCACTGTAGCCCATTCGGGCAAGCTCACCTCATAACCATCACCTTCTCCAAGTGTCTCCCATTATCCACTTCAGCATCTTTGCTACATCCTTATCCATATTCATTGGCATTTGTATATGAAAATATTCATTACATAAATGATTTGCAATCCCATATGAACATATGCAATGGACATGATAATTTAGATATGTGAATTTGATAAGCACAATGTTGACACTTGCATCATTACAGTTGGGGCACTTAAACATATATGTAATGTTTGTATAGTTGCATGGCAAATTATCATATGTTATGTGCATTTTATAGCATCATAAATAATGGTGTTTTAGAGCTTAGTTAAAAGTATAAGGAGCACATGAGGATTAGAAGATGGATGGAGGTGACGAAGAAATGAAGAAGAGGGACTAAAAGAGGAAAAATGAACTTTCAACCAATGGAAATGAGACAACATGATTTTGTCTTATTATAATAGGTTTACAAATTGAATTTTTCATCCTTTAACATCATAATAAAGAGGATAACATGAGAGGAAATATAAGAAAGAGAGAGCTAGGGAAGAAAGAAAGAAAGGAAGAAGAAAATAAGAAGAAGAAGAAGAAGAAAAAGAAGAAGAAGCAGAAGAGTAAGTTGTCTAAGAAGGAATCCAAAGCTTTTCTAGTTATGGGAAATAGGTAAGTTAATTTATCTTGTTCCCACATTAAATTACTCCCTTATGACATGTTAATCATACATGCTTAGTAAGAATTATGGAGTATTTTAGGTAGAGCTCATGTATGGAAGTTGAAATTAAATAGAAACAAGTGTTGATTGTGTTGGTTTTGTTGTTAGAGTAGAATTTTGAACCCCCTATTTCATAACCCTATAAAAGCAATTAGGGAAAGTGAAAAATATAAAAGTTAGATCTTTATGCCTCCTTTAAATGCACGTAAAACATTTTTGCTTAATTTGAAGTGTGTGAGAAGATATGGCCCCTTCATTAATACTAGTTCACAACCAACTGAAATCACCTCAGTCTTTCTATTTTCATAAATTTTGATGACTTTATGTACTTATTTAGACAAAGTGAAAAAAATGAAATTTGTAAGTTTATATCCCCTTTAAATACCTATAAAGAAGTTTTGTTTGATTTGTTGTGTGAAAATAGATATGGCTCATTGATTTGTGACTGACCCTGAACCTGATGAAAACTCATTTGTCTTTTAATTCTATTTTCCTAGCATTTAATTGCCATAGATTTGGAATTTGATGATGTTCCAAACTTATAAATTGTATATTTATGTCTGATCTACATTCTTGTAAAATATTTTTGCCAAATTTAACTTGGTTTTCTAGATATCGTCCCTTTATTATGACTGATTATCAACATATTGAAAACACACTTACCCGGAGATTTGTCATTTGTTTTGGTGACTGTATAGACTAAATTAGACAATGAGTAAAACATTAAAAATGTTCCACTATGTGTTTTGTAACATTTGGGGAATCTATTTTGTAATTGGATTTGTACAATTTGAGATATACCTAAGAATGTAAGACCTACTTAGATTGAAATGACATTGAAATAGGGAAAAATTTAAAAATTCACCATATTTTTTTATTTCTTTTATATTAAACTGAAATTTGACTATGTTGTATCATTAAGTATCTAAACTAAAATTTGACTATGTTGTATCATTAAGTGTCTAGTATATTTTAAAAAATAATAAGGTCATTTGGATAAGAATCTTTAGAGTTATTACCATGAGAGTGCAGCAAGGTCAGACTGGCATATAAGGAAAATATGCATAAACACTAGGTCCACTTGCATGGATCATGCCATAGTTGCATACCAAGCATTCATAATCATTTAGACATACTTATAACAATGTATGTATCAAATTTTAGGATCTCAAAACTTTGAGGAAGCCCTAGAAAGAGAACCAAACGTACCATAAAGGTTGGTCACATCAAAAGGTGAGTAAAAACCATAATTAGATTCTAATGTGTATGTGTGATAATTTTATGATGTGGTTATGTTCTATGACATATATATGTGATTGAATTGTTACATTCTACGTGTGAATACAAGTCAAGTGGGAATTATATGCTCTTAATGATTACTTAGTATACCATTGTGAATGAACATTTGCATATGGGACTAAAACGATGTTGTGACCGACTTGTCAAACACTTGTAAATCACTTGGAAAAAGGGACAAATATGTCTTATTTGCACATGTTATTGTTCAAATGATTCACTTTTTATATGTTGGCCAACAAAATCAAATGTCAATTGAATCATATGAATTCCCGAAAGTAATGTTTGCCTTGCAAAGTCAAAAAAAAAAAATCAATCTATTGCATTTGCACTTACATAATTAATTCTTATACTTGTAATGTATCCTGATGATATTTGATTATTGGTTGTGCCATAAGAATCTTATTATTATTTTTATTCATTGAATCATGATTCACCAAATCACAATTATATTTTTAGATACTAAAACATAGGGTTTGGATACTTTGGTGTATAGAGTTTGCATAAAGACACATGAACCCGAGGTCATTGACTGAATTTGAACTCTCTCTCTCCTTGTGTCATGTACATATATCTAAATAGGAACTAGTTTATGGTCCTTAGCCTTGAACATTAGTTAACATATATGTGCATTAAATACATGTTGGATTGTGTATGCATGATGAATTAACCTATATACAAATGTATTTTTGGACATGAATGCCATAATTTGTAAATGAAAATGGTCCTTACAATTTTTGGTATGAGAGCATGGATGGGTTCCATAGGGACATATATATGAACATGACATGAATTTTGCACAATTATGCATTATCATATGACGTAGTCTTATGTTTGTAGGGCATTAGCTGAGGGAAGTCATGGTAGTGACAATGGCTTGCTAAGGAAAGAGGAGTCAGCTGATTTGCATTCCATAGAATCATCATGCCAACCATTAAGAGATTAACCTACTAATAGAGTTAGATCTCTTGCACATTCTCATGCATAACATATTTCTCATGGGCAACCATAACATAGAATTGGTGAACTAATAGTGCAGGGTCCAAAAATTCAAAGAGAAAGAAGGTATGCCAAATTGAGAAAACATGGTGCAATTGACTTCAGTGGTACCATAGATCCATTAGTAGCAGAGACTTAGCTAAAAAGAACATAGAGAGTTTTGAATTTGATGAAATGCACACCAGAAGAAAAGTTTGATTAAACAGTATTGCTATTACTGGGGGATGCATATGATTGGTGGGAAACTATTCCAAAGAGTGATGTCCAGCCTCCAGTGCTTACATGGGATGATTTTCTTCATGATTTCAACAACAATTACATGCTAGAAGTGTACAAAGATGATAAAAGAAAGGAATTTCTGAATCTAAAGCAGGGAAGATGACTATAATCGAGTATAAGACAAAATTTAATCAATTGTCTCATTATGTATCCTTCATGGTGGCCACTGACAAAGACAAATGTCGAAAGTTTAAAGAGGGACTGAGATATCAAATTAGAAGTATGATCACAACTGCAGATCTTGAAAGTTATACCAAGTTAAAAGCTACTGCAATCAGGGTGGAAAGTTAGAAAAAGAAAGGATAGAGCAATGAGTAAAAAGAGGGCCTATTGAGTTTGTAAGAAATTTTAACAGAAAGAAAGGTAAATGTGGAAATTATATGCCATCACAGTCTAGTGCTAGGGGTGGTTACAATAGCTATAGAGGCAGAGGATTAGGAGTTCCATCATATGTTGGTAGAGATCAAGGCTAAGTTATGCAACAATGATCCTCATGTGTACATTGAGGCAGGCAACATATGGGTGAATGTATAAAATTGACTGATGGGTGTTACTTTTATAGGTGTTTTGATCATATGCTTAGAGATTGTCTTGAAATATCCAGAATGTTAGAGGGAGACAGAGGCAGAGCCACAACATAATCCATAATTGAAGTTTCAAAAGCAAGTTGAGTTGGAGTATCATTTAGCAGGGGCAGAGGCAGAGGCAGAACAACCACAATTGGCCAAGGTATGAACATATCTAATGGTCAAAGTTTTAGATCCTTGATATAGACCAAAGTATTTGCCATGATTACACAAGAAATTGTTGTTGCTCCAGAAGTAATCACTAGTAAACTTTTTCTCCATGATTTATAAGTGGATGCATTAATTGATCCTTGCTCCACACATTCATTCATTTCATTGAACATGGCATCACAATTGTGTAGTAAGCATTAACCTTTAGGTTTCAATCTATGTGTTAGTACTCCTTTGAGAGATGTGATGATGATTGTGGATAAAGTATGTCATGATAATGTGACTCACATTGATGATGTTGAGTTGAATGTTGATCTAGTATTGTTGCCACTCCGTGAATTTGATGTGATACTAAGTATGGACTGGTTGTCCAAATATAATGTAATATTGAATTGTTTTACCAAGGAAGTTGTTCTGAAATCTCCAAGGCAAATATAAGGGTTGTGTTTTAAGGGGAAAGGCAAATTCTACCTGTATGTCTAATTTCTGTTACCAAGGCTTTTTTGCATGATTAAAAATGGTTGTGAGGCTTATTTAGCACATGTGGCAAACATAAAATTTATAAATGAATTACTTGAGAATATTTTCGGGATAAATAAGTTTTCAGATGTGTTCCCAGCTGACTTACATGGTTTGCCATCTGATAGGAAGATAAAATTCAAAATTGAGTTAGTCTTAGGAACTGCACTGATATCCATTCCACCTTATATGATGGCTCCAGTTGAGTTGAGAGAATTAAAGACCTAATTGCAAGAAAAAGGGATTCATCAAACCTACTGTGCCACCTTGGGGTGCTCTAGTATTATTTGTTAAAAAGAAAGATGGGACAATGAGGCTGTGTATTGATTATAGATAGTTAAATTGGGTTACTATGAAGAACAAGTATCCTTTCCTAAAGATAGATAATCTGTTTGACCAGTTACAAGAAGTACGATTGTTTTCTAAAATTGACATGAAATTAGGATATTATCAACTCAAAATTTTAAACCTAGATGTATCGAAGACAACTTTTTGAATCAAGTATAGGCATTATGAATTTTTTGTGATGCCATTTGGTTTGACTAATGCACTAGCTACATTTATGGCTCTTATGAACAAAGTGTTCTAGCCTTACTTTGACAAATTTGTAATTGTGTTCATTAATGACATACTGGTGTATTCAAGGAGAAAAAAGGAGCATTAACAACATTTAAGGATTGCATTACAAATTTTGAAAGAAAAACAACTATTTGCTAAGTTAAGCAAGTACGAGTTCAAGATTGACCATGTGGTATTTTTAGGACATATAGTTTCTAAAATGGGCATAAAGGTGGATCCAAACAAAATTGATGCAATAGTAAAATGGGAAAACCCTAAGAATGTTGCAGAAGTCTGAAGTTTCTTAAGACTAGTTGGGTATTATCATTGATTTATTAAGGGGGTTTTCATTTATAATTATTCCTTTAACTAAGTTACTTTTAAAAAATGCAGCATTTCAGTGGTTTAAAGCATGTTAAGAGAGTTTTGATGAATTAAAAGATAGATTGACATCTGCTTCAGTGTTAGCCATTCCTACCAATAATGGAGGATTTGTAGTATATAGTGATGCCTCTCATCAAGGTTTGGGGGGTGTTTTAATGTAGCATGATAAGGTAATTGCACATACATCTAGATAAATGGAACCTTACGAATTATCTTACCTAATACATGAACTAAAACTTATTGTCATTGTGTTTACTTTGAAAATATGAAGACATTACTTATATGGAGAAACTTTTCAGATATTTACAAATGGCATGACTTGAAGTATTTGATGAGCAAAAAAGAATTAAACATGAGACAGAGGTGGTGGTTAGAACTACTAAAAGATTATCATTGCACCATTGAATATCACCTAGGAAAGCCAAATGTGGTTGTTGATGCTTTGAACAGGACATTAAAAATGGTGTAGCTCATTTACAGGTATTTCCACTGTCTTATTTAGTACAATTACGAGCTATGAATATGGAACGAAACATACAAAGGAATAGGGTATTGATTGCTACTTTTCAAGTGAGACCAATGTTGCATGATCGAGTTAAAGAAGCACATAGAAAGGATGTAAAGTTACATAAAATGATTAAAATGGTAAAACATGGCAGACATAGTGATTTTAATATTTGAAATGATGCTTTGATGTTGGGTTTTCTTATTTGTGTGCCTAATGTTGATAACTTGCAAAGAGAAATCCTATAAGAAGCACATAATGTTCCATATGTCATGCATCTAGGAATGACGAAAATGTATAACACCTGTGATCTCATTTTTGGTGGCCTAAAGAGAAGAAAAATGTAGCAGCCTATGTTTCAACATGTTTGACTTGTCAGTAGATCAAAATAGAACATCAAACACCAATTGGAAAATTGAAACCATTGACGATTATAGTATGGAAATGAGAAAGAATAACCATAGACTTTATATATGGGTTACCGAGAACTTTGAAGAAGAATAATGCTATATGGGTGATCATTGATAGATTAACTAAGTCAAGTCACTTTTTACCTATTCGATGGGGTAGTTCACTTAAGCACTTATCTAAGAAATATGTGGATGAAATTGTCAGATTACATGGCATTCCAATGTCCATTATATCAAATAGAGATCCATGATTTACATCTCGATTTTGGATCAGTTTGCAATGGGTTTTAGGTACCAAGTTAAGTTTCAATATTGCTTTTCATCCTCAAAAAAATACGCAATTAGAAAGGACAATTCAAACATTTAAAGACATACTTCAAGCTTGTGTATAGAGTTCCAAGGTGCATAGGATGAATATATTGCCTTGATTGAATTTGCACATAATAATCATTATCATAGTAGTATATAGATGGCACCATATGCACCTTGAAAAAGTTGAAGTCCTATATATTGAGATGAAGAAAGGATGTATGTTTTAGAATGGCCATAACTAGTATAAAACACTGTCGATAAGGTGAAGGTAATCAAGACCAAACTTAAAGCAACACATGACAAGCAAAAGAGCTATGTAGACCAACATAAAAGAGAAATGGAATATGAGATGGTAGACAAAGTGTTTCTTTGAGTTTCAGCATGGAAAGGGATAATTCAATTTGGCAAAAAAGGAAAACTAAGTCCTTGATACATAAGACCATATGAGATGCTATAAAGAATTGGTTATTGGCTTACAAGCTAGCACTACCAATAGAGATGACTCAGATTCATTATGTATTCCATATGAGTATGCTCATAAATTATCGGTCTGATCCTACACATATACTAATGGATCTAGTAATAACAATTACAAATGATGTAAGTTACATTGAAGAACCAGTGAAAATCATTAGTTATAAGACAAACGGTTACAAAATTGAGAAATGCTCTAGGTTAAGGTGTTATGGAGAAACCACTCATAAGAAGAGGCTATATGGGAAATCAAATAAAACATTAAACGACAATATCCATATTTGTTTACATGTATTGAATTTCAAGGACGAAATTTTTCATAAGAGGGGAAGAAATGTAACATCTCTATCCATATTCATTGGCATTCTTACATGAACATATTCATTTCATGAATGATTTATAATCCCACATGAAAATATGTAATAGATAAATGATCATTTAGATATGTGAATTGGATAAGCACAACGATAACACTTGCACCATTACATTTGGGACACTTGAACATATATGTAATGTTTGTATAGCTACATGGCAAATTATCTTATGTTGTGTGCATGTTATAGTATCATAAATAATGGTAGATGGAGGTGATGAAGGAGTGATGAAAAGGGACTAAAAGAGGACAAGTGAACTTCTAACCAATGGAAATGAGACACCTTGATTTTGTCTTATTAGAATAGGTTTACAAATTAAATTTTTCATCCTTTAGCAGTAGAATAAATAGGATAAATGTAAGGGGTAGCAAAAAAAAGAGAGAACTAAGGAAGAAAGAAAGAAAGTAAGAAAAAGATGAAGAAGGAGAGGGAGAAGAATGAACTGCCTATGAAGGAATCCTAAGCTTTTCTAGTTCTGGAAAAATAGGCAAGTTAATTTATCTTCTTCCCATATGAAATTAATCCATCATGACATGTTAATCATGCATGGTTAGTAAGAATTATGGAGTATTTGAAGTAGATAACATGTATGGAAGTTGAAATTCAAGAGAAACAATAGTTGATTGTGTTGATTTTGTTGTTAGAGCAAAATTTTGTACCTACAATTTCATAATCCTATAAGAGGAATTAGGGAAAGTGTAAAATATGAAAGTTGGAGCTTTATGCCTCATATAAATTCATGTAGGTGCGTGTGAAGAGATATGGCTCCTTCATGAAGACTAGTTCACAACCAATCAAAATCACCTTAGTATTTCTATTTTCATATATTTTGATGACTTTATGTGCTAATTTAGACAAAGTGCAAAACATGAAATTTGTAGGTATATATCCCTCATAAATACTTGTAAAACAGTTTTGCTTGATTTATTGTGCGGAAAGATATATGGCTCATTGATTGTGACTCACCCTGAACCCAATAAAACCCTATTTGTCTTTTAATTCTATTTTATAAGAATCTGATGGCTATAGACTCAGAATTTGATGATATATTGAACTTGAAAGTTGCATATTTATGTATGTTCTACATACCTGTAGAATAGTTTTGCCAAATTTAATATGGTTGTTGAGATATTGCCCATTCATTATGATTGATTGTCAATATGTTAAAAACCTGCTCACCCTGAGGTTGGTCATTTGTTTTGATGAATATATGGATTGAATTAGACAATGAGTAAAACATGAAAAATGTTACATTATGTATTTTGTAACTTTTAGTGAATCCTTTTTGTAATTAGATATGTAAAATGTGAGATGTACCTAAGATTGTAAGACCTATTCAGACTGAGATGACATTGAAATAGGGCAAATTTAAAAATTCACCACATTTTGTATATATCTTATATTGACCTAAAATTTGAGTATGTTATATCATTATTTGTCTAGTCTATTTCAAAAAAAAAAAGTCAAGTTATTTGGATAAGGATAATTAGAGTTATTACTATAAGAGTATAGTAAGGTTAGGCTAGAATATAAGGATAATATTCATAAACATTAGGTCCACTTGCATGGATCATGCCATAGTTGCATACCAAGCATTCATAATCATTTTGACATAGTTATAACAATGTATGTATCAAATTTTAGGATCTCAAAACTTTGAGGAAGCCTTAGAAAGAGAACCAAACCTACCATAAAAGTTGGTAACATCAAAAGGGGAGTAAAAACAATAATTAGATTCTAATGTGTATATGTGATAATTATATGATGTGCTTATATTCTATTACATGTATATGACATTGAACTGTTACATTTTATATGTGAATACAAATCAAGTGATAATTATATGATCCTAATGATTACTTGGTATACCATTATGAATGAACACTTGCATATAAGACTAAAAAGTTATTGTGACCGACTTATCAAACACTTACAAATCACTTGGAAAGAGGGACTAATATGTCATATTGGCACATGTTATTGATCAAATGATTCACTTATTATATGTTGGCTAGTAAAATCAAATGTCAGTTGAATCACATGAATTCTCAGGAGCAATGTTTGCTTTGTAAGTTCATGATAAAAATTAGTCTATTACATTTGCACTTGCATAGTCAATTTTGATACTTGTAATGCATCCTGATGATATTTGATTATTGGTTGTGCCATAAGAATATGATTATTATTTTTATTCATTGAATCGTGACTCACCAAATCGTAATTATGTTTTTCAGATACTAAAGCATAGGGTTTGGATACTTTGGTGCATAGAATTTTGTATATAGACACGTGGACCACAGGTCTTTAGCTGAATTTCAACTCTCTTTCTCCTTGTGTCATGTACATATATCTATATAGGAACTAGTTTATGGTCACTAGCCTTAAACATATATGTACATTAAATACATGTTAGATTATGTATGTGTGATGAATTAACCTATATGCAAATGTATTTTTGGACATAAATGCCATGATTTGTAAATGAAAATGGTTGTTACAAACTTAGTAAGCACCCTTGAGGTAACTTAGGATAGCCTAAATGAGATGGTGGACTAGGTGGCTCATAGCTTTCTATTGTACAACCTATTGAGGAATCTTTTTTCCACCCTAGGGAGACAATTGAGATTTGGTTGGTATTCTTTTCGAAGGATCTATTATGGGCAAAATACTATAATTAAGGTTTGCTACCAAGGCTCATTTACACAAGTTCCTTGATAAATGTTGCCCTTGGAGATGTATCATTTGACTTCATTATTTTCTTTTCCCTTTTTACTTATATTTTTGTGGCAACTTTCTTTGGCAGGCTTGGGCAATATATTTAGGCTCGATAGAGAGTGGTAACCCTCTCTCTGTCATGGATTTTTGTTATCCTTATTTTTAGTGTTGGATAGTGCTCACTAAGATACTCGAGTGGATGAAGGCATTCTTCCCCTTTAGATCGAGAAGAAACCTTAGCATCTTGGGAATGTAGTCCTACTATAGCACCTCAGCCTAGATGCCAACATTAGTAATGAGAGGGATGCCTGAGCATCATATCATTATCATACAAGTGACATCTCTAACATGATTTCTCTAACAATGATGGGTAGAAGTTGAGAGTTGTATCTCTCTATCTCTATTATGGAGCTTTTGCTCTTAAGAGCTCCCATTAGAGAAAAAGGTAAAGAAAGGTAAGATACTGATCATGTCAATCCAGTCATGCACCCATTGTTATAATCACCAAAACTAGTTGGCAATAAGAGAAATTGACCTATTGCCCTTATGAAAAGTGATGCACCTTAAGTGATAATAAAGAACACAAAAAGGAGCATAAATGACCACTCAAGAAAGATAAGTAGATTCATGACAAAGCACAAGCTAAAGGCTCATCATTAACATAATGGCAAACATGTAAAAATATCATAGGATGGACAAATTTTAAAAAATCTTTAAATATTGCAAAAACTTATAAGTATGTATTTCATAAGCTAGGTTAGTTCTTTAAAACTAATTCAAATGCTCACATACAATTATAAGAAAATAGGACTAAATTGATAATTGTGAACACATAAAATATCTTAATAATTAAGCAAATTCTTTAGGGCAATAAGTGCTACAAAGGCTTACAAGTATGTACAAATTTTTTGTTATAATTAATTCAATTTTTACATGCAGGTATAAGAATCAAAACAAAAATTAATGGAAATAAAGTGACAGTCAAACATGCAAAGAATCACAAATTTAAGCAAATTGTTGGAATTACAAACATCTTAAAGTTTAGGGGTATGTTTTTTATAAACTAAGTTAGTTCTTTAAAATGAAAATATGTCCTATAAACTAAGTTAGTTCCTTAAAATGCAAATGCGAAGAATTAGGAAAAATTGATTGGTGTAGAAGTAAAAGAAAATAATAAATAAAATAAAGGTAAAAATTGATGTTAAAGTTCAAAGGACTTTTTGTGTCAAAAGTAGCATCAAAGAGATATGATGGAAGATCGTAGATTAGAGGAATCTTAACACTTGGCTCAAGACTTTCAAAAAAGGTCTTAGGATGCACATGTCATAGTGGAGAAGCCAAGGCAAACTAACGTGGGCTATTAGGGCAACAAGCTTATCATCACGTGAATAATCCTCAGTGAAGTTAGGTGTGGCATATTGAATGTCAAACACAAGGCATCATCATGGAACATAGTGTTGAGAAGCAAAAAAATGCCTAAAAGCTAAGTAGTTTAAGAGAGAAGCCATAGAGAAAGAAAGGATAAAGTTAGATGAAAACTTGAAAATGACGTGTTGGTTGCCAAAGTGTTATATATACTTCCAAGTTGTCTATATATACAATTAATGCCTCTTTGTACATTTAAAATTTCCTCTTTATGACTTGGTTTAATTGTCTATAAAGACAAGTGCCTTATCTCTACATACCACTTGGGTAAAAAGAAAAAGAAAAGAGAAACAAAAAGAAAAAGAAAAAAAAAGTAAGAAAAAAAAAAGAAAAAGAAAAGAAAAGAAAAAGTAAAAAAAAAAGAAAAAGAAAAAGAAAAGGAAAAGAAAAAAGGAGAAGGAAAATACGAAAAGGAAGGTCAACAGTTTCTAGAGGGAGCTACACCTAACAAAATTGATAAATATCTAGAATATCTAAACAAGCACAACATCTATAAAATTTGAAGAAAATTTATTAAAGAAAGAAGCAGTAGAAAGCTAGAAAAACCAAACACCAAAGAAAATGTTAATTAAATTCATAAAAGGAGAAAATTCAGAAGAACATCAGAAGATAAGAATCAAATTATCAAAGCATAAAATCATTCCAAATATTTTCCAGAAGAGTAATTGAATATAAACTTGCCCTAGTACATGCTCAAGAGCTGCTAAAAGATGAAATTCAACTTTAGCACTTTCTATACGACTACCAATTGGTTTAGTACCTATTAGAAGGCTACTAAGAAGACATTCATTCTCTGTATATTCCACAGGATTGTTGGAGCATAATTTCACTCGTAATACCTACTAAAGAGATGTTAAGAAGATGATTTATCCCCAATATCTATTAGAAAGCTATTAGAGTGCATATTCACTCCTAGTGTTTGCTAAAAGATTGTTGAAGCATGGTTTTGTTCTTAGTACCTATTAGGAGTGAGACTAAGGAGATAATACACACTAGTACCTACTACAAGGCTATTGGGGGATAAGACACAACCTTAATACTTGCTAGTGGGATGCTAAGAACATTAATACCTCTTAGAAGAGCTATTAAGAAATGATATCCTTGCATATCCTTTTTTGGTACTTACATTTATGTCAAATACTTTGTTATGCCTTGTATAATGGTCATTTATCAAATGTCTTTTTCTATGCCTCACAAAGTAGGGGCATATTGTGAACACAAGATTTTGGGTCACTAGGATGAAATCCGAATGATGAGAAACTATTTAAACTCTCTCCTAAAAGGGTGGAGGAAATAATACCTAAGAAGGGGAGCAAAAACATATAAAAAGCCTTGAATTAAACTTACTTTCAATAAACCAAATTATAAAATCCTTTAAAGGAGTCAAATATTTTATATACAACCAACTAAATAGGGCTATACAGACCTTTAAATGGATGTACAAGCAATCCATAAAAGTCCATTAATAAAAAAGTTCTAGAATAGTGAACCATTTAACTTAAAAGCATGGTATAACCAACCTAAGCTATATACAAATAACTTTGAAACTCTAATCTCTAGAAGTTTCCTTATCCTCATCAGCAAAGAATGTGAAAGAAGATGGGATAGGGTGCAATCTAAGCTGTTGAACTAGGATAATCAATCCTAGGTTTAGAACCTCTTTTGATCTTGACAAAGTGGATTGATCATCATTAATATTTCAAATAAATGTTGTTCTTGCAAAATTCAATCAATCTCTCAAGAAGAATTGAAGAAGTTGATGAATTCCAAAGTAACATGTAAATCGCGACCGCAATCTAGGATTCGTGACCGCGACTCATGTTAAGACATGTTGAAAATCAAGCAGGCGAAATCGCAGAGCCATTCTCGGCCGCGATGCTTGTAAAGAAAGAAGTCAGATTGACACAGATGAATTCGCGGTGGAAGTCTCGGTTGAGTCGCCACCGCGAATTTCAAAGAAATTCAAGAGGGAAGCAAGTTCACAACCACAGCTTGACAAGTGTCCCAGAAGACTGTTGGAAGTCAAAAATCGTAGAGATATTTTACTGGTAGCGACCGCGATCCCTGTGGAAGAAAATTAACTGCTTTGGCAAATGGATTCGCAGCCTCTATCGCAGCCTGTGCAAGAAAACTGGTGACCGCGACTTCTGAAAGTAGGTAAAAGACAACGACTATATTTTCCTGGTGAACTAATAAGAAGCTGCCACGTGGACTAGCCGTTAGACACAAACGGGGTTTCCCTTGAAGAATTTGGATTTCGCGACCGCGAAAGGCAGTAGCGACTGCGATTTCATCCTGACAAGCATTAAATGCAAAATCTGTCAAACATGTCTCAAAGATTTGATGAGCCTTGATCTGCAATGTCTCTTTGGTGAAGTTTGGCTATAAATACTCCACCAAACAACCATGAAGAAGGTTGGTAAGGAATTTATTATGAGTGTTAAAAGCTCTCAATCTTTGCTACTCATTTTCTTCATCTCCTTTACAAGTGTTAGGTGTGAGCATTAAACACCAGATTGTAAGGTTTTGTGTTAGCCTGTAAAAACACTTTTAGAAAGGTTTAAGTGTAAGCCTATTGAAACACATGAGTGAGGTTTTGTGTTAGCCTAGAAAACACTTTGTTGTAAGGTTGTGTGTTAGCCATTAAAACACAAGTTGTATAAGTTGGGTGTGAGCTTGAAAACACCATTGATATAGTGAAATACCCAATTGAGTGATTGGGGAGT